>JAJPUD010014250.1:0-41269 GCA_023553655.1 Myrmecobius fasciatus
TTGCAAGATATTTTATCCTTCTTGCACTGATTTCAGTTTATTTTCCCATTTATCCTCCAGCTCTCTTTTGAGGTTCTTTATGCAATCTTCCAGAAAGGCCTTTTGAAAAGGGGACCAATGATGGTCCTTAATAACTTCCTTTGCAGTTTTGTCTAAAAGAACCTCTGGGTCTGGGGTCATCACCTCTTTCTCTTGATAAAAGCTGTCTATGGTGAGAGCTCTCTTTTGCTTCTTCATTTTTTTTTAGACAGCATGGATATCTCTTTAAGGTAGGGGGGAAAAAACGGCGGCTGAAAGGGCAGCTGAAGATCTTTGCCCTGGGGCACTTCAGCGAGTTAACTTAAGGTGCTGGGCTGGTGGGGGCTAGGACTAAGCCCGAATTACTCCTTAAACAAGGCAAATCTGCCAGAACACCTGCCCCCAATCGGGGCAGAGTGTCCCGAGTGCCTCAGATAAACTCCAGGTGTTTGGAATTTGGAATTTGGAGTTTGGAATTTCTGCCACAATGAGCTGAGCTGAGTCCCACCCTCACTTCCGGCCTACAACAGAGTCCTCTGAAACTGGAGTCCCCTGTTTATCCCTCTGTCCGAGTTAGACAAACCTGATGTGAAGTTCTTCAGTGATATCAGCAAGCAGTTTCCAATGATTTCTGGATTTGTTGACTTGAAGATCAATTCAGAGGCTTATTTTATCCTTGATTTGAGAGAAGATCGGAGGAGGAGGCAGAGAGTCACCTTTTCACTCCGCCATCTTGGCTCTGCCCCCACTGCTTGAGTTCTCTAAGTTGATAATTTTGAATGGTCCAGGAATGGTCCTTGGCATTAAAAAAAAGGTTCTCCACTCCTGATCTAGGCAACAGAATGAAGAACATTCAACATAAAAGAATACTAGCAGCATAGCAACCTATCCCCAGATCACTTTGGTCTGGAATCCTTTGAACTAAGATTGAAAAAAAGATGATGATGACATGTAATCAGATAATCTGTCATCAGCACCAGAATCATGTCAAAGCTCAACTCATTATCCATGTGATAAAGAGTAAGGGAATGACAGGAAGGTTTTACATAGAGTAGGAATCTTGTGTTCCTTGAGATCAATGCAGTAACTTTAAATGTTTGGCAGGAACCCTGAAACTCTAGTCAGTTGTTTTTTGGCAATAACAATAAAAATCCCTACATTTATGATCAAATGGATTATAGGAATCTAAGAAGCAGATGAGGCAGCACAGACTTCCTAGCTGGCTCTAAAGAAACCATAGCTAGAATCAGCATGGCATGGAAGACAGAACAGTGAATGCCATTCCTTTATGTTCCAATACTTTAAGAAAGCAAGACACATTAGAACAAGTCAGAAATACTAATGTGCCACTTGCTAGATAATTTTCATTGGAGATGGTACTTATAATAAATTGGGAAAACCAAATGTACAAGTATATAGTCACTTATTGCAAACTTCAAAAATTATTCATAATAATGAAATAGATAACAAAAACAGCACCAAAGTCTCAAATGATTTTGGAAACAATATGGGTCTACTTCAGGTGGAATTCCAAAAAAAATCCTTTTTTGATATATCAAAAAAGCTAGTATTTTCTATAACTAAGGGTAGGCAAAGAGTCACCTCTTGCATTAAAATCAGTTGCTAAATTTTCAGCATGAGCATTTATACTTCAGAAATCCACAGTCACTGCAAATATAGGCTTAACACATAGATTTTAAGAAGTTTTAATAGTGCTGATTAAGTTTAAAAATGTGCTTTTCTCCTCACATAACCTGATTAATAAAACTACACTGTTTAATTTAATTTGCCTAATTAATTCTCCTTCCCCTTCTCTAATAGCCTGATTGAGAAGCAGCTAGGCAGCACAGTGGGGGTACAGGACCAAAACTTAAAATCAAGAAGACTAATCTTTGTGAGTTCAAATCTGGCCTCTGATAATAACTAGCTGTGTGATCCTGGGCAAGTCACTTAATCCTGTTTGCTTCAGTTCCTCATCTTTAAAATGAGGCAGAGAAGGAAATTGCAAACTATTCCAATACCTTTGCCAAGAAAATCCCAAATGATGTCACATTTCATAACTGAAATGACCAAACAGCAGCAAGTTTGACTGATGTTAAACATTTATCCATACATTTCAAACTTGAGGTTGGCAACAATCTAATTGAAGACTCTGAGAATGAAGCCATCATCTGAATTTAGGTCTGATGACTATCTATAGGTTAATATTAGTAATGATGATAGTGGTGATTGGCATTTATATAGCAGTTTAAGGTTTGCAAAATGTTTCACATTCATTAACTCATTTGAACTTCCCAACATTCCTGTTTATAGTCATAACAAATAAACTCATTTTCCCATAATATCTAAATAAACAAACATTTTAACATTTTCCCACTGTAGTACATATGGCAGTTGTTACATGGTAAGGACCATAAGGGGAAAGTTGGAGTTATCAAGAAATACTTCTAAGAATAGGCATCAAACCATCACCATAACAGATGTGACTTGAAAGAGCTATTGAACATCTGTGGAAAAGTATTAGAACATTATGTGAGTATCTTAGATAATATGTAGAAGAAAATACCAAATGCATTATTGTTCATGTCAAGATAACATGAAATAAGCAATTCAAAAAAAGATTTCAGGAATTCTAGATTCTTTCCATAAATTATTGAAGGCCCCAAATTCAAAATATAAATGTGAACTAACAGAAAGGACTCCTGCCCCCCCCCAAAAAAAGTCAACATCAATCAAAAAATATAATAGAGGCTTGAGAAGCACAAAAACAGGGACAAAACAGAATTCTTCAAAGAAAGAAAACATGGAAAATTTCTGGTTGCCTATGTGATTTCACAAAGTCCAACAATAAAATTTCAAGTTAGAATTAAAAAAAAACCCAGAAAGTTTGTATACCATCCATACAATAAACAACAGAACAGATATGTCAAAGTCCAATTACGATTTTGCTTTGCTTTAAACTAATAACAAGTCTTTTAAACAGAAATAAGTATTGCTTTCATATTAGAGGTGAAGCAGAATAAAAACATTTCATTAACTACTTGGTATGTATGGATGACATTAAATTAAGTATCACTTTAAAAAAAAGTCTAGCAATTTAGCTCCTTAATTTTATGGAATCCTTCTCCATGGATATCAAAATGTAATTTAGACTCAAAGAGAGTGGAATTCATAGGATATGCCATGGGAAAAAAATAGAACCCAAAATCATTAAGCTTGAATATAGAAGTCACATTGAATATTTGGATAGAGTTCTTACCTTTTTTTTCTTCTTCTTTTCTTTTTTTCTTTGGTGTTGAAGAATCCTTTGGCAGTCTGGTGAAGCCTATGAACCTCTTTTTGAAATAATTATTTTAAATGAATTTTTAAAATACACAGAATTAAAAAGGAAACCAATCACATAAAATATTTGTTAAAATTATTTTTAAAAATCAGACAGATTCACTTAAGAACTTCTGTTCAGGATACATAGAAATAAGTTATTTCCCAGGCAAGTCATAAGAAGCATAAAGACACCAAGAAAGTGTGGTTGACTACATTAAGATACTGAATTCTGAAAAGTTAAATGGGAAGGACACACTTAAAGAAATTCAGACTTATGCAATAATAGTCTTAATGCATCCTTTTGGAATTATAAAAAGAAAAATGGATTATAATCGATTTGGAAAGTACTCAAGCAAAAAAAAAAGCCAGGCAATATTAACAGAAGATAAGGACAATCACCAATCCTTAGGTTGTGAAATTGAAAATCAATACACAACTTTATTTTCTATTATTTATTAATTGCAAATTGTACCTAATCACTGGAATCAGTACTTCGAGATCAGATTTAGATTTGATTCTGTAGAACTTACTGGTAGAATTTGTAAGAGTTTAACTTCCCTATTCCTTGGGGCTACAACATGAATTCAAATCTTTCTTACCCCACAGGAGAGAGGAAAGAGGAAAAGGAAGAATGAGTAGAGCTGGTCATAAGATGTTTTGCCTAGCACCAGACCATTCTGGTATAGAGAGGTTTCTGACACAAAAATTTCCACAGGATATTGTTCATATCTGTATTTTTCCAATTCATGGGTCCTGGAGATTCCCTTTGTGCATCAGGGCAAATGAAAGCCCATCCTTTACTTCTGCTATAGATCAATTACAGTTTTAGTTTAATTTTCTTCATGAATTATTTTTGGCACCTTATATAACCTATTACCTTTTCTATCTTTATCTATTATAGAAACTATAGAAAGGTTTTGCTTAGGATCCTTGAAGGGCTCAGTTTCACATGTAGATTATTTAAGGAAGTGGAAGAGACAGTGCAACATATCATTGCAGACTATAAACATTTACTATCTACTGAATACTTTGTAAAACCTGACCTGGTAACTAGGATTATACATTAAGAGCTGTTCTTCTTTCATGCACTGACAAATGACAAATTTCCATACTATAAATACAGATATCAAAGTATTCTGTAGAGCACAACTAATAAATTATTTTGTAATTAGATCATCACCATTGACCAAATTATTCCCTGCATTAGCCATTATCACCTGCAACTTTCTTACATTGAAATATCCTTCTACTATAGAGATATACTTCTCCCACTGTTAAGCTTCTCCTCAGGTTGTAAATCCACCAACTACATATCCATATGTCAGTTTTCCCACAGCCCCTCAAAAATATGTCATTTTCTGTTTTTGTCATCTCTGTCAACCTTTGAATTATGAGAAATTTAAAAATTATAGGTATTTGATAAGTGCTTGCTGATGATTGATTATGAGAAAATTGAGATTGGTCATTTTCTTATTGATCCTATTTACTATTAATTGATTTTTCCTCTAACTGCTTTTGTTCTGTGATCATTTAAGTTATAGTCATTTCTCTCTGAACTTAGTTCAGAATTCAGTCCAGCCTGTGATGAGTAAAGTTTAACAATCTAGTTTACTTGCCTTCTGGAATTTTGCTAAACTTGGAAAATGTATGTAAAACAATAGGAGTCAGGCCTGATATCTTTACTCTACTAAACTACTTTTCAAGGACATCTGGTTTATTTATTTTTTATAATTATTTATTCTTTTTATTTGCATAACATATGTATGGGTAATTCCTAAACATTAACCCTTACAAAGCTTTCTGTTACAAATTTTTCCCCCCTACTCCCCATCCCTCCCCTCGATGGAAAGGTATCCACTACATGAATAATTATGTTAGAATACTTAAGAAATCGAATATATGTATAGTTATTGCATCATTTTTTTTGTGCAGGAGAAATCGTATCTACAAGAAAGAATAATCCGATAAAGGAAATACAATGCAAGCAAACATCAATAGAGAACATGAAAATGTTATGTTGTGGTCTACATTTCACATCCCTCTCTCTGGGTGTATATGGCTGTCTTCACCAAACAATTGGGACTGGTTTGAAGCATTTCATTGTTGAAGAGAGTCATGTCCATAAGAACAGATCATCATATACTATTGTTTTTGCCGTGAATAATGATTTCCTGGTTCTGCTCACTTCGCTCAGCATCAGTTCATGCAAGTCCCTCCAGGCCTCTCTGAAATCGTCCTGCTGGTCGTTTCTTACAGAGCAATAATATTCCATAACATTCATATACCATAATTTATTCGGACATCCGGTTTATTATCCAAAAGTCTGGGCTCCTATCTCACACCTGAACTCAATGACCACTTCTTCATCTTATGAAATAAGGGGCATCATTACTAGCTCTTGTTAACAAATTTCCAACCTATCATGATTCCTTGCACCTCAGCTCTGCAACCAATCAATCATATTGCCTCTAATCCCATGATGTCATCAAACCTGTTTTGTTCTTTGTTCTGTATTCCCTAAAAATCTATATAAAAGAGGTATTGCCCTCTTGCTCAGGGTTTTTGGAAAAAATCAAAGCAACTATTAACCCATTTATTGACAGGTAGTATGATGCTGCTAATAAAAGTTATCTTAAATGGAGATCTCCTTCAGTTTACCATTTTGCTAAAAACTCAAATGTGAGTGTGTGTTAGCCAGTTCAACTAGCTAAACCTTTGTTTCATATTAGGGTCCTTTGTTTCATATTAGGATTTTTTTCCAGAAAAAAAAACTTTCTCATGTCTTTATTTAGTTAAGCCTGTAATATGCTTCAACTTAAACATTATTTCTAAGTTCCTAAATATGAAAAATAATAACCTGTAGAGCCAAATTGCAAAGGGTTTTTTTGTTTTTTTGTTTTGTCTCATTTAAACTTTGATTAATACCAAATTTTAGCTGTTGAGCTTGTATATGAATCTGAGTATGGCCTTTTTAATCTCTCCCATGTATGTCCTGTAACCTGTTCTAAAATGACATGTCCATTATTAAAAATATAAGACATTAAATCTCAGTATATATTTTAATTATTTGCCGGGTTTTCCTAAATCCATAGCTAAAATCATTCCTAAAAACAGCCATTTTAATGTGAGACAAAAACTCATATTCCATAGCAGACTAAAAATTTACATATGATATATATGCCCAGTACCTTGGATTCTACCTGGATGTGAAATTTAAACATTACAAAAACAAATTAAAGCAATCTAATTAAAGCAGCCATACAAGTTTAAGAAGCAGGATGTAGTTCAAACCAAGTACCTTTTGAAATAAGTATATCTGTAAGCCTCCCACCCTACCTCAATATAGCTGTTTTGATACCACCTGACCCTATTAAATTAGCAAAATACAATTAACTATGTGAATTGTTGCTATTGTTTCCAGTCCATGTCTGTTCAACAGCTAGCATATCTTTGAGGAAGGAAGGTAGTTGAACTTCTAGATATAAAAAGCATTATTTAAGTTAATTTCTATAGTGACCAGGAATTTTTCCATTCCCTAGTTCCTAGATCAGGTAGCTTAGTTGTGATGATGTTAAGGTTAAATTCTAATCCTCTTTAAAACTCACACATACCTTTTCAATCCACAGTGCTCTGCTTGAAACCATGCTCTAAAGAGATAAGGTGAGGTCAATGGGGGTTTGAGCATGGGGTCCATAATGATTAGAATGTAACTATTGAGAATGTTCCCTCTGAAACGACTGCCTGCTGAAACTGAACCTTAATTTCTTTTTTCATTCAACAGAACAGTACTTTTTATTCTACTACATTTATTGCATTGATTTATAGTAAATTATGTATAGTCTGTAGACAGATATATTCCTTCATAAGCCTTTTTTTTTTCCCGGAAAATAATGTCTTAAATTCACATTTGTATTTGTGATATTAGTCAGCAAACCCAAGAAATGCAAAGTTAAAATAATAGGCCTCTTCTAACTTTGCCATTTAGAAATTCACTTATTGTTCATAACTTTTATAATTGAAGTCTTATTATATTATCCAGTCGCACAGCGTGATTTCCTGTTATTTGTCTAATGTTTTTTTTAAAGAACAGTAATTTAATAACTCTAGTGATATTCATCCTCAGCTTTTAGCAAGTGTGCTATTTTGTGTGCTCCATTTATAAAACACAGTTGTATTAAGTATATTTTTTATGTTTGCTGTCAAGTGACATTGCAAATGACAAAAGGAAAAAGGATGATATGGAAGTGTTACAATTTTCTTTTTTTAAAGAATCTCCTTTTTTCCCTCTATAGTATTAGGGTTTTATTTCATATACTAAAAAAAAAAAACACCTTTTCCTTCTTATGTACTCCTATGAAAGGTGAGTTTGTTCCTTTCTCAGAGGATAGGTTGAACTACTTATTTCAGTTACCAAGAAACCTTATCAAATTTTCCTCCATATCTTTATCATATGATGTTTCTAATATTATTACTTAGCCACTCCATTCATTCCCAACTCCCACTCTACTATACACATAGTTTGACATATACACAAACATGTTCAAAATAAACCTGTGGTGATTGCTATTATAACTTAATATTCTTTGAAAAAGAGGGTACCAATTTCTAATTCCTACTTTTATTTTTTTACTGGAAAACTGATATTATTTCTATTTTATTATTTGGCTAACCTACTACGGAATGTTTAAGGAGTGAAAATGCAGGATTTATGAAAGACTTTTCCCCCCTTTAATTATATTCAACCCAGAAGTTGAATCTTATTACTTGAGGCTAATAGACATATGAGCATTCAAAAAAGGGTTTCCTTTGATTGATTGATTGATTGTTTTTAAAGCAAATTTTATTAATCCTTGAAAGCAAAAGGAATTTTGTTTAAATGTCATAATTAAATATTTTGAAAGCTGCACTGCTAAGAAGCTTTGTTTAAATTTGGGCCTTTTTTTCCCAGGTTCCTAATCTTTTATGTTTTATACTTCTGTCTTGTATAATCATGGAAATTAAGAACCTGTCTTTGAATTAATAACTTAATTTTTAGTAAGATTTCAAATATGATATGGATTTGGATATGGAGCTTTTGGTAAGGACAAGTGAAGTCCCTATTCTGAGGCTGTAGGAATGGATCATAGATGGGAACTTAAAACAATGGATTTCTATGAGATCATATATTATAAAACATTTTAGTTATTTGTTCAAACCTATGGTAGGGTCCAAAATATTGATAGGCATTTTGAAGAGAAACTTTTCTATGGAAGCCCAACTATACTGTTTAAATATTTTAAAGGCAATGTAGTTATTTTGCCGTTTTAATTTATTTTTATTCATTCATTCATTCATTTATCTATCTAAATATTTATTTTAGGAATTTCATTTAAATGATTCTTTCTTAAGTTCAAAAAATAATGACAGTTTTTTTTTTGGGGGGGGAATATCTCACAATTTATGACCCAGAGGAATTGAATTAGGGCATTTCCTTATTATAACTTTTTTACTCTGAAATTCTACTGTAATTTCATATAGCCAGAGTGATAATTGAATGCTTTTCAGGGACATATTCAACACACATCCTTTCTATCCTGAACTAACCTATTTTTTTTAAGTTAAACTTTTGAATCTATCCTTACTCTATGTTTTGTAAGCACATTTGCATGTATGTTTCTATGAGTATTTAGCCTAAGGATGTTCTGCCTAGAGAATAAAAGACCTGAACACTGGAGAGAGGATACAATGTCATAGCCAAGCTTTTGAAAGTTTGGCATGTGGACGAGGGATAAGTCCTAGAATATACTCTTCCTGCCCAAGTGGAAGAACTGGAAGTAATGGATAGAAATTCCAGACAGGAAAATTTCAGTATAACATTAAAAACAGCAGAAACACATCTTTCTAACAGTTGCATCTCTTTTGTCTATTAAGGTAATAGGTTCTCCATCACTAGACATCATCAAATGGAGGCTCTTTGGGCTTGTTATATAAAAGAAACATGATGAGATCCAGTATCTGCTCTTATTTTGTGACTGATTCTGTGTTTTTGGGTGTAGATGTGATGCATTTAATGAATCTAAAAATGCCTATTATCATTTCCTTACTGCATTGAATTGAAATAAACCTTTTTATTGAAACTTACATAAAATTCCTTCAATTATCATTATGTTTTTATATCAACATAATTTTCTAGAACAGAGATTTTTAATCTTTTATTGTGTCATGCACATCTTTGGCAGTTTGGTAAAGCCTATAGACTCTTTTAAAAACAATGTTTTTAAATGTACCAAAAAGTTAAGAAAAAAAAAAAAAAAGGTTATGGAACCCAGTTTGAAAGTACTCTGATCTAGACAAAGCTTATCAAACTGTAGTTCACAAGCATATATGGGATCACAAAACTGAATATGGGGGTCATGAAATTATGCTTTCTTATCAATAAATGTTAGATTTGTATACATATTTTATTTCCCTATGTATCCAGTTAGGGGATAGAAAAAAGTTTAAGAAGTGCTGATCTAGAGGACTATATCATATCCAAAAATAAAATAATGCAATTTTTAAAATAAAATTGAAAATACAAAAAAAATGCACTATTTTATTTTCAATTCTACTCTCTCTTTTAATGAACACTTGTTCTGTGATCACCTTTGAAGTGATGTACCATTAGCTGAAGTTGTGGTCTGTGCTGGCCTTCACTTTCTGGTAGTGACCAAGAACAGAACCCAAATCAATCTCTGTCAGGTTTGTAATTGAGCACTTCCCTAATTTATGAGACACTTTTCCCATTAACAATGAAATCTAGAGAATTAAATAAAAGCAGACCTTCGCAAGTGCTGCTGCATAGGTGAATAAGCTATACACATTGATAAATGCACGCCTCTTCTCCATTTCTGACTTTGAAAAATTCTCTGTCAGGGTTTCAGGTCACATTCTGACAACAATTAGGAACAGTGAAATAAATAGTTGGCAATCTTTCTCTGTTATGACATGGTATGTAAAGCCATTTTTACCAAGAAAACAGTTATTTTGTGAATACAAATTTTATTACTGAATTGAATATCCAACTTGCTTGGACATAGTTAAAACTGGAATAAAACCTTTTTGAAGATTTGAAAATTTTATTTAAGGTTTATATCTCATCTCTAATAGTTTATTCCATAACCTTCCAAGCTTCAACTAAGAATTAAAATTTTAAAAAAAGCTTTTTGAAACAAAAAAAGTTAAGGTTTTTAGCATTCTTTTGGATAAGAATGCATAGAAAGAACAAAACCAGAAATGTTCTTTAACTTTTGAAATGTTCTGCAAATATTTGGGTGAAGCATGGAATCTAGTTTCAAGTGTTTGACTTCATCAAACCTAGACTCAACTGGACCTTAACTTCTACTATTAATTACACATTGATAATTATAGTCTTTTGCCTTTTTATGGCCTAGGGTGACTGGCACATAGTAGGTGCTGAATAATCTACTTATTGACTGACAACAACATCAGTGGAATTAATTTTTCTATTATACACACACATACACACATACATACATATTTCTCTACAGTCATGCTAGTTGTGATGTAATTATAAGGCAGACTTATTATTTCATTGTGGTTACCTAGATAATGCAAAGATTTTAAATCAATTCAATGTCCAATCAATTTAATTTTAAAAATTCTGCTCATCCAATAGCTCAATGTAATTGATCACTTCTCATTTTGTTCTTGAAACAGTTTATTCAGTAGTCCATATAGAGAGTGAATCAACCAGTTTCTTATAGTTTTTATAAAAGGGGTATCTGAAAAACATTAGTAATGATACATATCATCTATATAAAACAAAAGAAACTAATAAAATGTTTTAATTTGTTATGGTAATATATGAAAACTGATTCTACATTCAGTCCACTATTGATTATTGTTGTTGTCCTTTGTGCTTAATAAAGAACAAAATCATATTGCTATGTTGGGGTCAAGATATAGTGCATCCTACTGTGGTTGATGAGACCAATATGTCCTTAGATAAGGCACAGATACTCCCTATGTATATTTGGAGTGGACACATCTCTAGATTTGTGTATCTGTTGTTTCTTTTGAGCTACTGCAATTCAACTTTGCTCATAGATCACAGAACCTTATTTGATGTGGGTATGCTATGATGGGTGACCTCATGCCAGCAATTCCCATTTCTCACAATTGTTTCCAAAGTTCCTCAGAAATCTACTACATGCATATGCTTGTTTCATTGCAGCACATTTGTTAGAAAACTGGGCTTGAGATCACAAGATCTGATAGCATCTGTGACACTTACTAGTTGTGTGATATTATGCAAATCACTTCCACAACTGTGTAAAACTCCCTAGTAAGACTCATCTACTAAGTCTTAAAAGGGTTGCAGTTGGCAAAGGAATTTCAGGTGAGAAACTGCAAATTCCCATATTGTGTATTTGTATGTGTTTTATAATTTATTTATTGCATATGTATCACATGTATGCATATACATATAATTTACAAGAGAAAAATACATCAGACTTGGACCTGAGGACTATAGACACTGTATTTATTTGGAATCCAGATAAGAATCAGAAAACAAACATAAAAAAGGTTTCCGAAGAACTAAACAGATGCTATAAAGCTGATACCTTAAAATTCATGCACTTTACTGATAGAAAGTCCCTTTACCGTGCCCCAAAAGAGCTATTTACTCTTATTTGGTACTCAATTCTATCAAGCTAGATTATCAAGTTTCCAAATTCACAGTACAGTCAACACATCAAATTAGTAAGAGAGAGAGGACTGGCTATAAAGAGGCATAGCATAAGAAGCAAAAAAAAAAAGTTTAAAAATTGACAGCACAGGAGGAGGAAGAAGTGTCACAAAACAACAATAATAAAAAGTCAAAAGGCTTTTAAAAACCAAAGCAACATGGGACCACTTAGTATGGGATCAGTTTTACAAACTTTAATAGGTCTCTACTCAGGAGAGTAGAGTAATTAGTCATCAAAGAAATGATTCCAGATCAACACTGAATAATGGAAAGAACTCTAGACTTGGAGGCAGAAGAACTGGGTTCAAATTTCAATATTGATACTTACTAGGTATGGAATTATAAATCATTTAACCATACTGGGACTTAATTTCCCTATCTGTAAGTTGAAAAAAGGACAATATTTTTTTCTAACTTTAACATTGTAAGTGTTCTTGAAATGTAAAATTCTGGGGAGATACTAGCCATATGGAAAAGTCAAAATGTGCTCAATTAATGTCCTTTACTTAAAAAGACAGTATAATATATTTTCAGGTGTTTTCCATTCAAAAATGTTAACTAAAATAATCATGTTGCTCAAAAGGCTATATACCCTCAATTACCTGAAATTATACAGGTAGTTAAATTTCTAGTTATACTGGCTATCCAAAACAATGCATTTTCTGGGATAAAATATGTAAATATTTACTGTCTGTATACTTGTACATACATATATAGCTATGTATAAATACATATACATGTGTAATAAATGTAACATGCATCTACGTACAGGTATTTCACAAATCTGACATTTCTATATGTAACTTGAAGACTGGTACATTAATATAGTTATTTCTAAGGCTATTTGGAAAATAGGGAAAATGATGGCATAGACATACAACATGAGGGTTTTGGGTCAGAGTTTAGAAAAAATAGAAATTATAGAATTTCATCTTCTGGACAAAAGGTAATGGGGATGGGGGCAGGCAGGATACAGATAAACTCTTTAAGTCACCTCCAGCTCCTATTCTATGAATTAGCATATAAGTGAAATAGTCCATTCATCAATTGTTACTACTCAAAAACTCATTTTCATCTAAGTACATTGAGTTGGAAATTTATATCCAGATCAGCTAACTCTCTATTGTTCATGTGATTTGAGAGTAAGGGTGAGGAAGATAATTCAAATCATCAAATAATCTGAAATAATTTATTAAGCCAATTCACCAAGTTTTTCCCATCATTTTGCCAGAGCTGATGAAATTTTTTTCAGAGCTGCTGAAGTGAACAAACTTATTTCAACCTTTCCTTACAAAAATTACTATTACAATTGACAATTTTGTTGTCTGTCGTGAATTTATTTTTCAAAAAAAAAAGGCTAAGAAAGATTAGCATGGAAAATATATAGTCTTAGAGGTGATACCTCTTTATCAGGAACTAACACTCCCATCAGGTATATTTTTCCCCCTTTTTTCCTTGGTAAAGTATACTGGACCTAATCTTTTGGGTCCAGTAATCTTGGCACCTTTCACAATTCTGTGAAGACATAATAATAAATGATGTTTATAAAATGTTTGAGGGAATAGAAACTACCTCTATTGATGTCACAGCTGAGCTGCCTATCAGTTGAGTAGGTATGTCAGAGATACTATAATAATGAAAACTGCTACCACTTGTTCTTTCCTAAATATCATATAATAAAGAAACATCATTTGTGTTGTCTTTTAGGGACAGAAAACATTTGTATCTGAGCCAACGCAACTCAAAGTTTTTTGTGTTTTTTTTCCTTTCCCTGATATAAATTAAAACAGCTAAGGTATAGACTCTTGAAAAATGGGGTTTTTAATGGAAATGGAAACTGACCCTTAACTGTAGCGGCACTACCGGATGCTGCTATAATAAGCTTCCCTAGATGCCATGGTGTAAATGTATTAGCTGTACTAAGAGACCCACTCCTGGTATAATTATGTTAGGAACCAATAAGACAGCTCAGAAATCAATATGCTAAGACAGATAGAGTAAAGGACCATGGCCAGCAAACTGGGAATATATTAGTCTGGCAGGTCCCTAGCTGAGCCACGAAGAAGGGGATATCTTTGCTGTTGTAAGGAAGCCATTAATTGTAAATTTTCCTGAACAAGGAACTTGAAGGGAGAGCTTAGGTTGTGTTGTTCATACCACTCAGTGAAGACTGCAACTATTATTGATCAACAGTTAAGCTTTTTATTCTTATTTCAAAATCCAACTGTGTAAAAATCTAAATGTGCAGAGGGATTTTTTTTTCACCATTTCCCACAGTGTAGCTGAAACTTTTCCCTTACCTTCTAATTCAGTTTAGTAATCCTGGAACTTGAAAGTTCATAAAATCATTCTTAGATGACATTTCACCCATATGGACAAATTCTTTAGAGAGACAGTAATTATCTAATCCATAAATATGTACATGTGTGGTATGATTAGAAGAGGAGAGAGGAGCTAGGGGTGCTGTTTTTCCACTGAGTTTTGCTGAAATGTTCAAGCAATTTAACTCAGATTATTAAATATTATCAAGTTTATTAATCATTTAAATTCATAACAAGAGAAAAGGACACTACTACTGATAATTTTAACTATTTCTGATGGAGTTTTTCTCTTAGACTTAGCCTAAAAAGAATCATTTGCTTAAGAAACAGAAAGTTTCATTTTATGGTGATTCTAGAAAGACAGAAAGAGAGAAAGAGAGAGAGAAAGAAAGAGAGAGAGAGAGAAAGAGACAGAGAGAGAGAGAAGAAAGAAAAGAAAAGAAACGAGAAGAAACAAAGGCCAACCTTTTGTAGTTACAGCGTAGCACATCTGCTCATGTCCAATCAAGCTTTCAAAAACATACTAGTAAACAAAAGCAGCCATCAAGCGAGGACAAAGTCAGAGACATAAGTGGTTTGAATGAGTGTGCAATTTCTGCCCATATGACCATCCTGACACAATTGCTCTAATTTTCTTTCCAGAAATGACTGATAAAAGATTTAGGTAATTGCTATGGAGACAGACTTCTTTCCATCACTGGGTATCTTGAATAATACAGCCTCAGGGTCATAAGATGGAGTGTCAGTTTCTGCAGAGTCCTAAATTAATACTTGTCCCTGCTTTAGCTATACTTCCTGTACATCTAATGAAGTGAATGTAATTTATTTTGACAATGTATTGAAAATCACTTGATCAAATGACTATTCTGTAATGAACACAAAATACTATCTAGCCTTGAAAACTATACCTCCACAATGACATAAATACACACCAATTTTTCAAAGCACATATTCTTTTTTCCCAAAAATATTGCATTTAGTCTGCATAAAGATGAAATAAAATAGTTTCTAAAAGCACAATAATTCATATGCATTTAAAAATATAGCCTGATCTGACGCCTCAGTTCGACCTGTGTCCATTCAGCAAGTGACCTTAGCCCTTGTAATCAAGTTTAATTTATCTAGGTGATCTCTGTATTTCCAAGTATTGAGTAGCACTCAGAAATAAATCCAGAGAGCCACCAACAAGCTAATGACTAGGAAGAAGTTCTGAAAGCCCTACAGATCAGTCTCAACAAAAATGAAAGCTTAATACAATGAGCATTCCCATTTAAAGAGCAGTTCCCAACATTTCTACTAAAACTTCCTGCCATCAGACAGACTGAAGTTTGAATTGTTACGACATTTCCAATACTTAATAAAATCAGCTCTGTACAAATGATAACTGCCTTCACCTTTATCATAAATTTTTAAGATGTGTAAAGGTTGATCATAGATCCACAGATTGTCTGATTCTTAAATAACTCATATTCCACATTGAGGATGCGGAAACCCTTAGGTTTCTGAAATTTCATTTTTCTTCTTAAAGAACATGGTACTGATTCATAGATGTGCAAAATGCTTGATTTTAGAAATACTAGAATTTCTGGATATATTTAACAAATTTTAAAAATTGCATCAACTGGGCAAAGCTGCCAGTGTTAGGCACTCATCTGTATGGTGGCGCTGTGAAATGCATGATGCAGTGTTTAAATACAGTCAGGCAGAAGCCAGTGGATAATGCTCAGTAATGGGTTAATCAATACTTATTATGGTTTTATTGGTTCACTAAAGAGAGAACAGAACCTAGTGAGCACAGAGTCGAGAAATCACTGCATCTGATCTAGATAACATCTACTCTCCCTAAGGGATTTCCCTATTCAAGAATCCAATTTACCATGCCTGATTGACAAGGATTGGATCCTAGGGAATCACATAACTCTTTTTAGGACCCAATAAAATCCTAATGGATTTGTCTGACTGGTCAGGAGACTTGAAGTTTACTAATCTGAGATGGTTTGTTGCAATTAGCCTTTATTCCACTTGCCATTGGGGGTAAAACAAGCAAGGACAAATCCTGTCCTTCCATAAATGCTGGAGCCATGCTGGGATGCCATGACTGGGTAAAGTTACTGTGCAGGAAGAGATGGCTATGATGTTATAAATGTTGGAAAACTTATGGGGAAATGAGGTTGAAATGAGGATTCAAATGAAAAAATTTCATTTCAGCTAGGTTTAACTTTTCTATTTGAAATTTGGATTTCTTACAAAATACTCTCTGTGACTGAGTCATTTTCAGAGACCAGGATAAAGAAAGAGTAAAACAACAAAACTGAACACTGTAATTATAATAATCAAGTTTGGGCCCTAAAAGAAAATGAAATGTGCCTCTATCCCTTCTTTACAATAGTAGCAGCTACAGACATAGAAAACTGCATATATTGTCAAACTCAATTGATATGCTGGTTAATTTTCTCTTTTCCTTTTTTATTGTTTTTATAAGGGATAGATCACTGGAGAAGAGAAAGGAGAATGATGTATGAAAAAAATAAATGTGATATAAAAATATAATATATCAAAAATTTAAAGTACCTTAGCACTTCCTCCTTTTTAAAAATGTACTTTCAAATATAATGTATGTAATATGAAGAAAAATCAACAAATTAAAATCTATAGATAAATAATTTTCTCTATTTCTTTTAAAATGCCATAAATCAATCTTATCTTAGTGAGGAAGCCTTTTCCAACCCCACTTAATTCTAGTGTATTTACTCTCTTAATTTTATTGTTGTTCAATTGCTTTTAGTCATATGTGACTCTTTATGACACAATTTGGGGTTTTCTTGGCAAAGATCTTGGAATGGTTTGCCATTTCCTTCTCTAGACAAATAGGGTTAAATGATTTATCCAAAATTATATAGCTAGTAAATGCCTGAAGTGAGATTTGAACTCAGAAAAATTAGTCTTCCTGATCCAGGCTCTGACTTCTATCAACTGCACCCTATAGCTGCCCCAATCCCCTAATTATTTCCTAGTTATCCTGTACATAGCTTGTTTGTATGTACTTTTTTGCTTGTTGTCTATCCCATTAGAATATAAATTCTTCTGAGGAATAGGTAGTATTATTATCCTTATTTTACTGAAAAAGATATTGAGACGCAGAGAGAGGTTAAATGACTTGCCCAGGATCACACAGCTAGGACATGTATGGAACTACTATTTGAATTCAGTTTTTCCTGATTCTAGGTGCAATGCTCTAGCCACCTGGGATTTATTAACTCCAAATCCAGCAATCCTTTTGCTGTACCATCCTTTAAACAATGTAAATATTGTTTGGAAACAAATATTTGTTTGCTGATACAGTTATTGGAGTAAGTATGTTAAATTCAGATTAGTATCTCTGTTTTCAGGAAATAATACTGACTTTTTACACATGTTTAGGTAAATAAATGGTTCTATAAACTAGAATTTTTTCTGAAAAAGATATCAAGCTTTAGTTCCCCCTGCCTTTCTCACCCTCTCTCCATAATTTCCTACCATAACCCCCACCAAAAAAAAAAACTGAAAAGAAAAATGTTCGTTATGGAGAAAAGTCTATGATAAAGCTGTTGTCAACATCAAAGTATCAAAATAGCCGTACAGTGGCTATTAAGGGCCTTAGGTCTATACAGCCTTTCAGGGTCTAAAAACTGTTGATGACATCATAGGAAAAGGACTAGCTTTTGAGAACTGGGTCAGTTGTAAGAAGACTCTCAATATCCTCTTAACCGTAAGAGTCATATTATGATAGAGGGATGAAATTGGTGTTTATGGAATGGCAGGGTTTAGTAAATCTGTATAGGATTTGAGTTCATCCAGACAATACCATCACTTGCAGCATAAAGGCCAAGTTGGTATATTGCTGAGAAAAATGAATTGGAATAATGTTGTTTTTAATTTCTCTTCTCTGTCTTAGCATTTTTAAAAAAATGTTTTAATGGATGGGTAGTCTCAGCAATTAAAGACAGACTTTCAATCTTTTTAGTGGATCATCCTAGCAACATACTGCAATGCAACTCAAACAGAAGAAAAGAATCCAAAAAGAACTTGGGTTTTTTTTCTAGCCCAGGTACACAATAGGCTTTGGCATTTCCTAGCCAAGTAACTAGAGTCAAATGACTTAACCTCTCAAAGATGAGCTTTCTCATCTATAATATGAGTATAATCAAATTTGTATTATATATACTTCACACAGAAGTTGTTGTAATGAAAACACCTCATAAATACTAAAGCATAAATGTGGGCCAGTATTTTGATACCGTAATTTGGTTTTAACTAATTTCAAACAATATTGATTAATCTATGTGCAAAACACTATAGTGATAAAAGTGTGGAGAGAGTCAGATACAAAGACAAACCTTGCTATCATGAGCTTCATAGTCTAATAGGAGAAAATGACATATAAACAAATAACATCAATATAAATAATACATGAGCACAAAAAAATAAGTATCAAGCATTACCAATAGACAAGCCAGAAACCAGGTATTTCAATTCTACTTGTGATTGAATTAGTATCAAGTATCAGAAAGAAAATGGAAGTTTCATCTTAAAAGGAGAATTTAATCTCTTTGAGGGCAGGAACTATTTCATTTTGTCTTCATTTCCCTAGGCTCTAGCACTATACCTATATATTATAAAAAATGTTTGTTGATCAAATGAATTATTAACATGGTGAAATGATTCCAGATTTTCAAAGTTCTGTTCTGCTTGTGACTCTTGAAGTGAATCTAAGACTTCAAGTACCCTTTTTTCCCCTCAGAGCCTCATTTCCTTGTTTACATAAATAATATTGTCCCTTTTAGGTGTGCTTAAGAAAATTACTGCATTTATGTCACCATTGGCATTCACTTAGGTATTTGCAAAGAAGGAATATTGGACAACATAAGCCACAGTGAGATATACCTCATTCAGTCATTTCTGGAACACAATTTCTCTCTTTTTATATGCTATTAATGAACAAAGGCTTCCATAGATTTAAAGGTTCATACTTGTCTCTATGCTATTAAAATGGGCTGCCTGCAATGGCATGAATGAATTTGGTAAAATTCAAACATCCATCACCTAAATTTAGATGAAAATTAATAATAACATGCTCTCCAGTTGTATTCTTTTGCTATTTCCAAGCCTTTTGAGGGATAAGGAAGGAAAAAGGTTTCATTACAAACTTCCATTTCTGTGCTTTTATAATTTTGGGCTTTAGCCTTCACTACAGTTTCTATTTCTATGTAAAAATGAATTAACTGAGCAGACTTCATTTTCAATAGCCAGAGTATTGGCTACAGAACCATGTAGGTTTTTTACTATTAATTCTCATAATTAATATTTGAAAGTCTGAAAAAATAGAACCATAACCCAAAAGGAAGGTGGTCATTTGACTCTCCTTACATCTCCAGTGTTACTTTGTAAGGGCTTCAGAAGACTAATTTCTACACAGCTAAATTAATCGACCCTTCCTTTGTTGATCAGGCAAAAGAAGGGTTAAATGCTTGGGGCTGGAAAGCACTATGCACAATTTTGTGGCAAACACTTAACAGAATATGCTCTACTAACAGAAACTAAACCAGGGCAAGACACATTATACATTATAAAGCAACCTGCTGTTTTACTATATTGACAATTCATTTCTTTTTCTTTGGTTTCTTTAATGGCTGCCAGTACAAAGAGACTATGGCCATTTCAAAGCTATACTGTGTATTTTATGGCCTTTTCCTTAAAGATCTCTCACTACTTTGCAATGGCTATAAATGAGAGCTTTTAAAAAGAAAATTTGATGGGGGGTGCTTTCCCCCTTAAACTTGACTGGCTCTCTATCTTAGTACTGATGCTTTTGATTTTTCAGGGAAAGGATATTAAGCAGAAATTTCCTGTCGATGTTACAGAAAGAAAGTTCATTTCTGGGCCTTTTTTCTTATTTCATACCAAAACACACAGGTGCTTCAGATACAGCTAATTACAGCAGTAATTAAAGTGATTATCTTACCTGTTTATTCCAGGGCACAAGGACTTCTAATGGGAACAAATCTAGATATAAAGCCTCTCTGTCAATTAACCAAGGAAGTTTGAAGAGATAATGAAGGAGGAGGTGGGGTAGGGTTACAGTTCTGTACAATAACAAAAATAGTAATTCAGCACCTCTTACTTTTCCTGGAAGCAGCCCAACAGTTCAGGAGAAGAAAGACAAGAAGATTACCTGGGTAACATGATCTGAAGAGTACCATAGAATAATGGTGTTCTCCCTCAACCTTGTCTTTGAGAGTGTTGGCTGCCAACAAAAGATGGGACTGCTGGAAATACAGGCCCATCAACCTGGGGCAACAAAAACTGCTCAGCTGCATGTTGTGGAGCCTGTCAATAGACCACAGGCAGGGGAAGGACAGTTGAAATGTGACTCTGCTGAAGGCAAGTATTTTGCTCCTGTCCTGTCTTTGCAAAATGCCATGATAAGATGAGCTCTCTTGCACAGATACAATTTAGTTCTAGTAACACAACAAAAATATCCTTTTTGTTGTTTTATTTTTCAAGCAATGTGCTGCTATTACAGCATGAAAAGAAGTACAAAAAATTAGGAGGATGGAATTTATTTACTGGACATCTGAACTTATCACATCATTAAGGTATCCCTAAAAGGTTGAGGAATGCTATGTCAGTACAGGCTCAGGAAATCCCAATTGAATTGCTTAATGATCTCAATATTAAAGGTTCTATATTCATTATTTGTAATATTGGGCTACATTAAATAACCATTCTACTGACCATATGAAATGGACATCATTCAGAAGGAGTAGTCATTTATGCATTCTTGTCCTTTCCTTTTTCTGGTTTTCTCACTTAATCATGGAGAGAAAGAAAAAAGGCAATCATATTTTTAGAGAGCCTCACTTTTAATTGAGTAGGAAGGCTGCATATTTTGTTTTATAGCTTTATTATTGCCATATGTTGTTTTATGACTTATGTCTTAATATCCTCCTTTGTGGTCATTAGTATAAGTACAAACATTAGCCCTAAAACAATCTACCCATAATATTTTAACAAAGCTCCATGAAAAATCCATAAACTGTATACAAATATTTCAATTCTGGATAAAAAAAAATGCTAGCTCCTTTCGGAAGGCTATTGTCAAAATCACCATCTGCTTAATTCTTAGCGATCTTTAAAGCAGGACCTTTGATTTGCCATGATATAAAGCAATTAAAATTCACAAATGTACAAGTAAATATATGTTTTTATATTTTGTTTTGAAAGAAAATACTTTATCCACCAGTATTCACACTGATGATACGTTTTCCTTTACTTGAACCATTTCAGATTTATCACATAATGCCTCCAAAAACATTTGAGTAAACTATATCTATCTTATCCATAACTTTTGGTCATATGAATGCCCAACTGTTTAATTGTCCCTTTTGTAAGTAATTATTTTGTACAAACAAAAGCAATGCAACTAAGATGAGAAGGAAAACAAAAAACTGGGAAACAATTTTTGCAGCCAGGATTCTGATAAAGGCTCATTTCTAAAACATCTAGAGAATCGAGTCAAATTTATAATAATGCAAGTTATCTCCCAATTGATAAATGGTCAAAGGCAATTTTCTAATAAGAAATTAAAGCTATGTAGAGTCAAATAAAATACTTTAAATCCTTATAGATTAGAAAAATGTAAATTAAAAAATTTCTGAGGTACCACTTTTCACTTATCATTTGAATAATATGACAGAAAAGGAAAATGTTAAGTGTTGAAAAAGTTGTAGGAAAATGGAACACTAATGTACTATTGGTGGAACTGTGAACTAATTCAATCATTCTAGAGAGTGTTTGGAATGATGGAAAGGACTATTAAACTGTGCATACCCTTTGATCCACCAATACCCCTACTAGGCCTATATCCCAAAGAGATTATAGTAAAGCAAAAGGAACCCACATGTACAGAAATATGTGTAGCAGCTTTTTCTATGGTGGTAAAGAAATTTCCCTTTGTTTTATGATTTTTCTGGATAAAAATTAATGTATGTTTTTTAAAATAACAATTTTTAAATGAACATAAATTTTGTCTTTTATTTTTTCTTCAATAGTTCAGTGACTCATGATTCAATCTATGTGAGTGAGACTCTTCAATGATACAGATTGCTGGCCCATTGTGTCTTAATGGATGGTCTTTGCAAGTTCCTATGGCAAGCAAAAAGTAGGCATCTGGTGGTTAACTTTTTGGATTTGAGACTTTTTAAATTTAGTTTGATTGGACATCCAACAACAAACATCAAACAAACATCTCTCAACACTTACTTGAAACATTTCCACTTTGGTAATAGCAGGAGGACTTTCTGTTTATTTCTTTCATTTAGTCATTTGTTTTGTTTTGTTTTTTGGAAGGAGTGCCTCTGAATTTCTGATTTCACAAGTGAAGAGGATTCCTATGAGGGAGAGTCTATCTTTGCATATAATACAATTGTTCAACATTTTAGTCTTACAGAGCTGCCTAGGGCACTGAGAGGTAAAAGACTTATTCAAAGTCATACAGACAGTCATACAGAATGTCTTAGAAGTGGGATTCGAATCCACTTCTTTGTCACTCCAAGGCCCACTTACTATCCATTATCCCATGCTGTTTTTCCTTTCATTTTGTTAATTATTTTAAATTGCTAAGCTTCATATAAGATCAGTCAAATATACTTCGAAGGCAGTATTAATCCTGTCCATATCAGGCAGACTTTCGAAGAGCAGAAATAAGTAGAAAATATTCTAACTTGCAGCCCTAACATGCATTTGTTGTATGATGCTGGGAAAGTAATTCTCCTCTGGGTAGTTTCTGATTTTGTGAATAGATGCCCTGTGAAGAAGATATGAATTGGAAAAAATAGTACCAACTTATTGAGTGCCTAAAGTGTGAAGATCACTATACTTGGCAATATCTGCTTTCAAGAAGGCTTTAAAATAGAGTTAACAAGGTAAGAAAAAATGCAAAAAAATGATAAGTAGAAACCAAGATAGAAATGAGGCCACAGAGATTCAAAAGTGTGTATCACATCCAATTTGTAAAATGAAGAAAGACTGCTTTTTGGTGAGGAAATTAGGGTTAAGTAACTTGCCTAGGATCACATAGCTAGGAAGTGTTAAATGTCTGAAACTTAATTTGAACTCAGGTTCTTCTGACTCCAAGGCCTATGTCCTACCCGTTGCTCCATCTAGATGCCCCTGAACCCACTTATTTTGGTATTTAGTTGTTCAGTCATGTTCGACTTTTCATGATGACCTACTTTTTTGATAAAAATACTGGAGTGATTTGCCATTTCATTCTTCGGTGGATTAAGACAAATAGAGATTAAGTGACTTGTCTAGGATCTTACAGTTACTAATCATCTGAGAGGAGATATAAACTCAGGACTTCCTGAGTTCAGGTCCAGTACTCTATCCTCTGAGCCATCTAGCTGCTTCCTGGATGAAATAATGTAAATAACCTCACCAAAATATCTCATTTAATAGCTAGGTGAATCTGTGTGAGGCTCAGGGAAATTAGAAGACAATGGAAAGCCTTTCTAAACAGCATGGAGCAGCCATAATTCAAACCCATATGCTTTGACTCCAAAGGCATTGAACTTTGCCTCCACATTAGAAGTAGGTCATTTCAGGTGAAAGCAAAGGATATGTAGACAAAAAGAGATGCAGTATTTTTGAGAAACACAGACTATATATAAAAGAGTACTGGAAGATAAATTTGGAAAGGTGGCAGGACTCGAGGCAAACTATCACTGATGGGGTTTTTGAAGACATTGTAGAAGCATTCAATCTACATGGGGCACATAGTTAGAAATTTAATGTGTAGCCATTTTCCCCTTACCAAGAGAATGAGCATGGCACAGAGTAAAAATTCCTGTGAGCTTAGAATGAGAGTACCTACTTTTTTTTTACTCTTTGTGTGACTTAGTGTCTGATTTCAGTTTCCTCGAATGACAAATTAAGGAGTTAGACTACATAATCTCCATGTAAATGTGGGCTCACATTCTACTCTGCATCTGCTTCCCTGTCTGGTTTCAACTCCATAGAACAAGTAACCTCCTGGTCTTCCCACCTCACCTTTTCTTGTCTCTTTTTGTGTATTGCCTCCCCATTTAAGATTATAAACTCTTTGAGGGTAGAGATTATTTTTCTTAATTCTATCCCCAGTGCTTAGCAGTGCTTAGAATATAGTAGGTGCTTAATAAATGTTTATTGGATTGGATCCAAGGTTTATTTCAGCTCCAACTCTGAAAATGTAATGCTAAATAACATTGTGAATCATGGAAACACCCTGACCTAGAGGAATTGAGATAACAAGTGTCAAAAGGGCAAAGGAAAGATACATGGTATGGGTGATTAGGTTATAATATATAGTTGTCCCTAACATTACAGTTATTCTGGAATCCTAATATTCTTATATGTATAAGACCCTCTCAATGTGAAAAAACTGGGAATAATTCTAGGTTCCAGACTAGATCTTTATTTTTAATAATTCTTATCATATTTACTTAATAAATGAAATAAGTAAAACAACACACTGCACCCACAAAAAGTAGCACTATAAAAAGTCTTGAAAAATTTATTTTTTTTATGAAAAATGCAAGATACAAAGATTATTATGGAGGAAAATTATTTGACAGTCGGAATAGTAGAGACGAAGAGGAGTCATCTTAACTTTTTATAATAAATTTTTATATGTATACTTATGGTAGTTAATGATAAAAACCAATAACATTCAATGTGCATTTATGACTTTTTATTTTTAAATTTTTCTTTATACATATGTCTACAATTTTCCACAGTATGCCACAAATATCAAAAAATTTCCATTTAATTATCAATGGCCAACCCTCAAAAAACCAAAACCTCTGATGG
Organism: Myrmecobius fasciatus; assembly: GCA_023553655.1. NCBI lineage: Eukaryota > Metazoa > Chordata > Mammalia > Dasyuromorphia > Myrmecobiidae > Myrmecobius > Myrmecobius fasciatus. The sequence goes on from JAJPUD010014250.1 coordinate 25,282, forward strand.
TTGCAGAATAGCTATATTAATCAGTAGTGACTTATACTACATTATTTTTTATAAACAAGGTCAATAATAACATGTAGAACTAGATAAGGAGATTGTGAGGAATGGTGAGAATAAGAGCCACATTATTACACATGAAATGTGAGCTCCAATTCACATAGTTTTGTAAAGTTTACTTTTTATATACACAAATGTGTATATATAATATTCTATCTTCAACCATTTTTATGTCAAGAATTTTCCAAACATTTTTTAAGTTTTGAATTTCAATTTCTCTCCTTCCCTCTCCTCCCCCTCTCTGAAACAGTAAGCAATCAGATATAAGTTATACAAGTGCAATCATGTTAAACATGATTTATTCCACCAACCCCTCCCCTAGATGTTACGTAGTCCAATGTATATTAAATATGGGAGAAATGTATGTTAAATCCAATATATGCATACATGTTTATACAATTATCTTGCTGCACAAACAAAATGAAATCAAACCAGAAAAAAAATGAGAAAGAAAATAAAATGCAAGCAAACAACAACAATAAAGAGTGATGATGCTATGTTGTAAACCACATTCAATTCCCACAGTCCTCTCTCTGGGTGTACATGACTCTTTTCATCACAAGATTATTGGAACTGTTATAGGCCCTTTTTTCCCCTGAGGCAATTGGGGTTAAGTGATTTGCCCAGGGTCACACATCTAGGAGGTGCTAAGTGTCTGAGGGCAGATTTGAACTCAGGTCTTCCTGACTTCAGGGCTGGTGTTCTAACCACTGCACCACCTAGGTACCCCATACCACTTTCTTAAGAAGCACAAATGAGATGGAAATGTTAAACAAAATTGAGAAAACAATAGATTGTATCTAAAAGTACTAGTGGAGTTTAGTTGAATAAATTTTTCATTAAATAGTTTCAAGCTTCATTTTATAGCGATGACTATGAAATCTACCTTCTAAGTTTAATCATGAAAAATATGGGATAGAAAAAAAATATGGGATCATAAATATCCCATGGACAAAGGGGTCACAAAGACCTGAGTAAAAATATCTCTTCATATATTTCCTAACTGTATAATCTTTGGAAGTTTCCATTATATCTATAGGTCTTAATTTTCTTATTTGTGAAATGAAAATCAACATATGTTTAAGTTATTGAATGAGGATGGGAAGACATTGGATCAAATATTACCTCTGATATTTAGTAGCTATGTATAAAAAGACAAATAAATTAACTTCCATAGAGATTTCGTATCTGTAAAAAGTGGGGGATTATATTTGATGGCCTGTAAAGCATTTTTCAACTCTAAATTGATAATCATATGATCTATCCCTAATTTTTCAACCATTGCACCAAATGACCAAAAACAATCTTCACATTAACATTCTTCCATTGTGTCTTCAACTATAATAAATCTAAACTAAATGTTTCATCTCATCCACATCCCCACACAACTGATCCAATTTCTGTCAATATCATCACTATTGTTCTGTTCTTACCAAGCATTTGGAGGACTAGAAAGTGTGTTTCTTTTTTATTTCCCAGAATAACTAATATAATTCTGGGCACATAATTACTCCAAAAAATCTTGTAAAATTATAGTGAAATAATAACAATTATCATTATTAATCTTTTGAACAAAATGACCGGTTACTTTCTTGTTTAAAATTCAAAGAGAAGTGGAATAAACTTACTTTGGAAGCATTTGCATGCAAAAACTTCTATGTGTAGTGAGCTGCTATGTAGAATGATTGAAGCAATTAGGGTCAGCATTCTCACTCTAGAGGGAACACCAGAAAAATCCATCACATTATTACTCAATTTCAACAAAGTGAACTACAGTAAAATGCATCTATTAGGGGAAAATTTGAGAGGAGCAATGAAAAATTAAAAGGCTTACAGGGAATGTGTAGATTGCCATTGAGGAACCTATAAAAAAATTGTGACATTGATCAAAAGGGCAAAGCATTAGAGGAACAACTCTACATGGCTGATTGGCAAAATCAACAATACATAGTCTAGAGGTTTTCAGGTGCTAGGAAAAGAGCAGTAGACTATGAGTCCAAAGGACTGGTTTTACAAATAGCCACTTTTCAGTCATGAGACCTTGTTAAAAGTACATCAGTTAAATTATCTTAGTCCCAGTATCCTTATCTATAAAGTGAGAGTTAAAATACATGCAATACAAAGGGTTATTATGAGAGTCAAACAATATAATGTTCTTTATATATTTTAAAAAGTCATATGAAATAGAACATCATCATTATTACTATAATCATGATTTCTTTTTGGTCACCTTTGTGATTTTGTTAATTTAAGAAATTCTTATGGGGAAAAAACTCTTCCTGCCAAATTAGGCCAATATCATAATCTATAATTAAAAGGTTGCCTGAGACTGAGAGAGCTTACTTGACTCACCCAGGGTAACAAAGCCAGTAGATCAAAAGTGGGACTTAAAGCCATGTCTTCCTGACTGAAACCTGCTGTTTTGTCTACTGTGCCACACTAATTAATGTAGGAGATGAGAAATGGTATTAGAGGCTACAGCAGTTAGGAGGAATATTTCCTAAGGGAAAGCAGCAAAGTATGCAAGATCTGATGCCAATAAAAAATATTAGTAAGATTGTCTTCCAAAGGATTAAAAAAATCCAAATACCTAGAATAAAGGCTTTTAAAATATATCATAAGAAAGAGAACACTATGGTGAGTAGTAAGAACCACTTGACCACAGTGGGAAGGGTACATTAATAGATGAAAAGATGCTAGTGTGGAAAGATGGTATGGAAATCTCCAAAAAATATCTTTTTTCTAAAGAATGATTCATATTTTTAAGTCTACTAATACTAAAAGCAAAAGGTGCTCTAGAGCAAGTTAAAAAACACAAAAGAATAACAAACCCTATTTGGCATAGTTTTAATTTTTTAAAAGAATTCAAGGGTAAAATTATAGAAATAAATATTAAAAGGCTAAGTAGACTTTCTTTAAGAATGATCACCACATTAGAAGAAAAATTTCTAATAAAACTCCTCTTTATAAGAAGGTTCCCAGAAGTGGCCCTTATGATCTAGTTAACTTGACTTCTATACTTTACAAACTTATAGAAGCAACTTTAAAATTTTAGGTTATTTATTATTACAAACAAGTGCAACCTATTGGGAGAATAACAACTTTGATTCTAAAAGTATAAATCAGACTCAGATAGGGCTTTTGAAAGGAAGAGAAAGCATATGAACAAGAGAAATGTAGTAGACTTGATTAAACTTTCCTATGAATTAAAAATAGCATAACTTCTAACTCTCCAAAATTATGAACTAAACTTAAAAAGAAAATTGATCACTGAGGGGGAGGGGAGAGACAGAGAGACAGAGACAGAGAGCCAGAGATAGATAGAGAAAGGAAAATAAAAAATGGAAAAAAGGAAATGAAAGGAAGGAAGGAAGGATGGAAGGAAAGAAGGAAGGAAGGAAGAGAAGGAGGAAGGGAGGGAGGAAGGAAGGAAAAAATAGAAAGAAGAAAGAAAAGAAGGAAGGAAGAAAGGAAGAAAGAATGAAAGAAAGAAAAAAGGAAGTAAGGAAGGAAGGAAAGAAGGAAGGAAGAAAGGAAGGAAAGAAGGAGGGAAGGAGGGACAGGAGGGAGGGAAGGGAGGGAGGGAGGAAAAGATGGGAGGGAGGAAGGAAAGAGATAAAGAAAGGAAGAAAGAAAGAAAGAAAGAAAGAAAGAAAGAAAGAAAGAAAGAAAGAAAGAAAGAAAGAAAGAAAGAAAGAAAGAAAGAAAGGAAGAAAGAAAGAAAGAAAGAAAGGAAGGAAGGAAGGAAGAAAGGAAGGAAGGAAAGAAAGAAAGAAAGAAAGGAAGGAAGGAAGAATGAAGGAAGGAAGGAAAGAAGGAAAGAAAAGATTGACATCTCTTGATAGGAAACAAGCGATTATTCATGTCATAGTCATATGAGATTCAACTGTCTGTGAAGTCAAACCATCAACTAATGTCAAAGAAACATCAAATTAGAAGAAAGGATAATAATAAGAAAGTATCACATAAAAGTGTTAACAGCTTCAAATTGATCTTTTCAAACTGTGAACGACAACAAATGTGAAATGGAAAAAGAAAAAAAATATATTGACTTTAATTTTTATTATTACCAGGTCTAAGCTGTATAAAGCAGTCACCACATTGAGGAGGCCAAAAGAGCCCCAAAATCACATTAGCCAGAAAGGCACAGTTGAAAGCAAGTTAGGAAGCAAAATCTTTTCTTATAAAGGAAGAAGGTAGGGGATTCTGAGCAGGACAATTACAGAACCCAGCTCATGGCAGGTATGGAATTAATGATTATTTTATATCATTTTCTTTCAAGCTTAAGCTCATTTTTAATAGACATCAAAGATAATTGTTAGTGTCCTGAATAAATTTTTGAATTCCAACAAAATAGTAAAGAGATGCAATGTACATTAGCACAGCTTCAGTCATCTAATTAATTTTATAAAAGAGAGAGAATATAATTAAATGACTGTTTAAATATTATTACTATAAAAAAACAGAAGTACATCATTATCTGTCACCATTTGAATTCAGTAAAGTTATAAATCCAATCTCTGCTTTCAGGATGGCTCCATTTGTGAAAAATAGATAGATAAATTGATAGATAGCTAGAGAGCTAAATAGATTTTAGTGAAAAGTTTTGATCTTCTTAGTTTATTATCATGAAATTTTTGTGCTCAAATAACTTCTAATACATGTTTTACTTAGTATTTATCACACTAAAATCAAAGCACATTAATTTTTAATATATGGAAGTACCACTTCATCATAATAATTCATACATTATTGGCAATAGTATAATCTTCCACTTGGCACAAGTTTTACTAACCTATCCATCAGAAACCCACTTTGACAATTGTTTTATTTAATTTTTCTTAATGTTTTCCTTTCTCTTCCTTTCTTCTTCTATGGAATGTGGTCTCCAAATGCTTTGAAATAAAGAATATTTTGCATCTTACCAAGTTTTATTTCTCTCTCTTCAAGGGCAGGAAATCCAGCAGCCCATCCCTTGAGTGGAAGGTAGGCACAGATCTATGGCCACTCACCACAATGCAAGTAATTTCCTCCCTCCCCTCCTTTCCTTTCTTCTCTCTCTCTCTCTCTCTCTCTCTCTCTCTCTCTCTCTCTCTCTCTTTCTGTCACAGTCTCTGCCTCTCTGTCTGTGTCAGTCTCACCTTCCTCAGGCAAGAGATTCCTTTTTAAGTTTCAACTTCCAAAATTTTTTCCCTTCTAGCCCCTTCCCCAACCAATATCAATTATACTTATTAAATTATGCAAAGTGTATTTATATTTAGTCATGTTACCTATCAAAAAATTGAGCTCATAAAATAGCTTAAAATGGAGTTTAATCATAAATATATAGAAAGTCTGATATAAACCCAGGAATGCATGTGTAAAATTGACAAGAAAGTAACAAATGTATGGGGGGTAAATAGAGGATTTCTCAACACATTTATAGTGCTTATTTTCACCATTAATTTGGGGACCACTGCATTTGGAGTCAAACAATTCAGTCCCTGACTGTTGAAATGTCATTTATAAGAAAAGTCAAGGTATTTGGCTATACCAGATAAAACATACACAGAGGAAATCTACGTTAAAGGTGACACTCTTAAAAATTCAGTAATCATTTTATAAGACAAAAGCATCATAGGTTTAAAGCAAGAAAGGAATCAGAATTTTAGAGTGGAATAGAGCCTTAGTAGTCATCTATAGGATATTAAACTTTTTCAACTCTCTTTCTAACCAAGAAATTTTTATCTGACCACAGGTATATTGGTATATAAAATAGGTATATAAATCAAACATTTACTGATAATACATCATAATTTTGATCCCTCACATTCAATTATGTGACTCCACATGGGATCATCAGTCACAATTTAAGAAGCTTTGACCTACAAAAAACATACTAGAAAAGGAAACTCCACATTTATTTACTTTATAAAGTATTTAACAAATATATCATTCAGTTTTTATTCAATGACCTTTGATGAAAAGAAACATCACTCCCACCTCCACCTCTCCAACTCTTCCCTCAGTGCTACTCTATCCACTTTTGCAAAGATTTAATCAAAGTTTTTATAGTAAAAATATTTAACAACCAGCTCTGGGGTGGGGGAGAGGAATGTGAACACAACACACTTTTAAGTTTAATTTGCATTATTAGCATTTCTCCCTTCATTTTCTTATCTCCAGGTAATCAACAAAACAGTAAATAAATTCTGATTTGTATTATTTGACCATTTCCAGCTGAAAACTTAAGAAGGGGCTCTCATGATCTGGTAAGACCTATTTTCAGCACACCTCTATTCTCTAAGTAATTTTTAAAAATATTTAACTTAACTTTTCATATTTGCAACTTCCACTCAATTTTCATGGTTCTTTTCTCTGGGGCTAAACAGAAAACTAACCTAATTCTTCTTCCATATGATATTCCTTCCTATTTTTGAGCACATCAATAATGAATTAACACTACCACCACCACCTCCATCACCATCACTAGCAGATTTTATGCTGCTTCTATTCATATTTAAGAAATGAAACTATACAAATTAACATAATACACCCAAGATAGTGGATCGATCCAAAAACACTGGCTTTTTCAGAGTGGTTAAAACCATTAATGTCTAGAGGGTTGTACATTAAAATAGACATTGGAAGCTGGAGTCTTTTACAAATGCACCAATTTAGGGCAACCAGACTCCAGGCATTTTTTAATACACTCATGAAAAAAAAAGCAGATAAAAATACATACAAGAGGTTTCTAAAATCCCTTTGGTGTTTAGGACTTGACAGTCATTCTAAGTACTCTCTGCCTATCTCCTTTTACCTTCTAGGGAAAAGGGACCAATCCGACCAACTTGTATTAATATACTTATCAAATCTGCAGATGACATCAAATTTTCAGATGACCAATTTTAGAGGGATAACTGGACTGGTATGTTGGTTGATAGAACAAGAATCCAAAAAGTTTTCAGCAGATTAGAAGTAAGTATTAGCCCTACATCTCAACCATCTGCTTTCTGGTCACTATCTTTGTCCCAAAACTGTCTTACTGTCCTAGACCTGTGTCATCTGGGTTTCAAACTTTGGTCCAAGCCTTTCTCAGGGCTTCTTGTCCTACTGCTCATGACCCTCTTTAATCTTCTCCTACTAACCTTCATACCTCTGACTTCCTTAAGACCACTCAAATCGTAACTTTTCAGGAAACTTTTCTTGCTTTCCTTTATTACTAGTGATTTCTCACTGAGATATCTTCCATTTAGATTCTCTCTGTGTGTATGTATATTTTATTTATAATTATTAAAATGTTTTCTTCCACATTAAAAATTTAGTTGCTTGAAGACTGGACATGTTTTTGCCTTTTTATGTATGTCTCTGGATCGTAGTACAATGCCCTATGGATAGTATGCACTAAATGAAGACTTATTGATAGACTGACTGGTTACTTTTTGAAATCGTTTGATTTCAATCTTTGACCCAAGGACTCCCAATACTCTGAGCTAGTCAAACCCCACTCTCCATCCTCAGGACTTTCCTCAGTTCTCTGCACTAGTTATGATACTTTGACATCTGCCTTCACCCATAGTCTTCATCAGTTCTAGAAGTCTTAACCACATTTCCCCTATTTATTCAACTTCCCAATGACACTTAACCACACTTTCCAGGGACCACACCTTGTCCCACCTTTAGATCCCTTAAAATCTCAGGAGATACTGTCTTAACTTTTTATGAGGTATCCTCAAAAGAAATACTTTGAACAGCCTCCCTCTCAAGCTATCCCTTTCCAACCACTGATGATGCTAGATTTATTCCTCATTCATTAGCACACATTTATCTTCTCATCCATGCCACATCTCAGTAATTCTAAACTCCTACATATTTATGTTCAAACTTTATTCACTATCCCTAACTAATCACTCCTACACTTTCCTCTCAATCAGCACTGCCCCTTCCTCCCCGGTATCCCACCTCAGATCTGACTGCCCTTTTAACTGTGTTCTATGGATTAAGACTTCATAAACTTTTTTTCCTCATTATCCCTTTTCACCCATGAAATTTTTATGTGACCCCAGACATATAGCTATGTAAAATAATTATACAAATCAAACATTTACTGATAATAAATCATAATTTTGTGACCCCCACATTCATATATGAGATCCCATGTGGGATCATGAACTGCAGTTTTAAAAAGCAAGGTTCCAAAATGTCTATTCTATAATTAACAAACTTGCTTCATTTTAAACTTTTCTCACTGATACTCTAGTACTCAACGAAACTTGGACTCCTCCAGATGACACTGAATATCTGCCCTGCTCCGTTTTTCCACTCTTTACAACACAGTTATATTATCATTCATAAATCCTGACTTACTGATCTTAGTGAGGAAATCAGAATGTCTTTTCCATTGCCACTTTGAGACTCTCCCTCTATCATTATCAGTCATTTGATGTTCATTATTTCTAGATTTTTCACCCGATCCAGATCCTAGTGTGTCTTATCTTTTGACCCTTGGACTGTTCTCCTGTCCATATGAATTTAATGTCTCTCCAGCACAACTCCTTCCATAATAGTGCATGATTTCAACATACATATTGATGATCCTTCACCTACCCTAATTTCTCACTTCCTAAAGCTATAATTGAATGGTCAGTTATGAACTATTCTCTCACTCCTCCCTCTATTCCTATCTTAGTTACACACATAGATCATCATAATTTTGATCTTGCCATCACCCCTGAATATTCCATTTCTATGTTCATGAACTCTAAAATTTTTACCTAATTAACACTCTTTTATCATTCCATATTTTTCTGTGCTTTATGTTTCCTAATCTTGTTCTTTGTCATCACTTTGATTTCCAATCTCTCTTCTGTACTGTCTACTCTCTTCCCCCCTTTCCTATCTTGATCTCTTTGTGTATAGGTACAATTCTACGCTATTCTCAACATTCAAACCACTTGCCCCTTACCTCTTTTCTAATCATACCTACTCCTACCATCTATTTCCTTCATTCTATTCATGAACTGCTCAGCTGAGCTAAGGAAAATGATGGACTGACTGAACCCACTAAAAATTAGATTATATAAACTCACTTATAGCTATACAATTTTTTTGCAAGTTTCTCTCTCTCAAGGAGAGAAATTAGAACACAATGAATAATCACTCCACAGAAGCTGATTCTCTGAGAGAGAATAGAAGTTTTGGCATTTAGAAATACAAAAGTGGTAGAACATTTTCTTAAAGAGAAGTGAAGTACTATAATTTTAGAACACTTGAATTCTATACAATCCAAGTTTTCTGACACTGAAGACAATATGTGACAACCTAAGGATCATGGGTTCCTTGGGAAATCATGCTGTTTTTTTTTTTTTAAAGCTGACTATTAAATTGAAAGGATATCATACAAATAAGAACACCATCCAGAACTTTTGAATATAAACAAGAAACAAACATTAAATCTATAGATTAAAATAAAATTAATCTAGTACTTGAAACTTCAAATGATACCACAAACAGCCAAGAGAGAGGTCAGCTGTGAAACAATGTCATTATATTGCGCCACAAGAAATCCCAGAGAAAAAATTGACTAGTATTCTTCAAAAAAAGGAACTTAAATTTGAATCCAAAATAACACCCTAATAAGCTGATCCTAATCATAAATTACAAAAAAAATTCATCAACAAAAGTTATTTGAAGCATTCTTGCCACAAAGAATAGTAAGTCAAAACAGCATTAAATAGTCCAAACAAGAATAACATAAGCAAGATGAATAAGTATAATTATCCAGTAAAGATTAAACCAGGAAATTATATCATGCATAAAATTATTTTATTTTTAAAGAAATTATACTGAAGCATGCAGAAATGAACAAAAGATAATGAATGAGACAAAAACTATGTAAGAGTTAAAAGATTTAGAAAAATCTTAAAGAAGCATAAGAAAGGAAGAACACTATATAAAATTAAATCTCTCATTTCACTCTTTAATAAAGTCAATATAGGGGTAGCTAGGTAGTACAGTGGATAGAGCACCAGCCCTTAAGTCAGGAACACTTGAGTTCAAATCTGACCTCAGATACTTAAGACTTCCTAGCTGTGTGACTCTGGGCAAGTCACTTAACCCCAATTGCCTCAGCAGAAACAAAACAAGTCAATATATTTTGTGAGAGGCATAACCCATTGGGAAATCACTTGAGCAGGGAGAGGGTAATGAAGAGGCCAATATGATCTGGAGATCCACAAACTCAGTCTGTCAGAGAACAAAGAATAAATTGTAATTTTTTTTCTTTTCTTTTCTTTTTTTTTTTTTTTTTTTTTTGCTTAGGCAATTGAGGTTAAGTGACGTGCCCAGGATCACACAGCTAAGGAATATTAAGTGTCTGAGACCAGATTTGAACTCAGGTCCTCCTGACTTCAGGGCTGGTGCTCTACCCACTGCACCACCTAGCTATCCCAAATTGTAATTTTCTTAACCTTTCAAAGGAATTGAAAATTGAGAGTAATGGAGAAGCGAAACCAAGATAGGGTAATGTGATAATTGTTTCTCTCAGAAGAAAATTTAAAAAATTAAAACATATCATTAAAGAACATTTTTGTGGTGGTAGTAGTGGTAGTGTGTATGTGTGTGTGTGTGTATAAAAGAGAGACAGACAGACAGACAGAAACAGAGAGAGACAAAGAGATTGAGACACAGAGACAGAAAAACAAAATGGAAAAAAAATTAAAAGTAATGGCTACAATTGCTTCTTATTTCAAAAGTGCTGCATGGATTCCACAGGACAGCAGTATATAGAAAATAAAAGTAGAGAAAATATAACCTTATCTTAGCAAGAGTAAGAGTTCATGGTAAGGAAAGGGGCTAGGATTGGGTCTGATGATTTAATATGTAGCATGGTTCCCAATGTATTTCAGTGTTTCCTTCTTGAATTGATATGTTTAAGTATGAAAAAAGGATGTCTTCAAAACAAACATACACAAATGAAAGAGAGAATGGAGTATGAAGCACAGTTGCTCCAGGTGGAGATATCCTTTTCTTTAAAAAAATATTCATTTAATTAAATATTTCCAAAATACATATTTAAAGAAATTCACATTGTTTTAAAAAAGCTTTTGAGTTCCAAATTCTCTCCTTTTCTAGAGTCTCTCTGCTAGCTCTTAAGGAGGGAAGAACTATGATATTGATTATAAAAGGAAATTTCCTTTTCAGAGGGATTTTGAATATAGAACAATAAAAAACAATTTTAGTAAACTAGAAAAGGACAGAAATTAGAAAATCAGACAAAATAAATAAAAGCATCTGATAAAAAACAACAAAAATGTTATTTAACCTAAGAACAGAAGGGAACAAGAGAACAAAAGGGAACAAATAAAACTTGCCTGGTTAGGAAAAAGAAAATATCAAAAGAGAGAAGAAAAATAACATTACTCAATTTAATTAAGTCATTTAGCTAATTCAAGTAATTTGAAATGTCATAGGAAAGGACAATGGAAGAGAGAAATCTATAGAAATAAAGTTGTTAACAAAGTACCATAAGGAAAAGCATTTGTGAGAATAAGACTGATTTAAAAGAAGTGAATAAAAATCAACACACCTATACACACAAAATATAAAAATGTAAATTATCTAAATTGATAACAAAAAAACTAAGTCAATGGATAAGAAATCAAAACACAATAAACTTATATACAAGAACTACACATATAAGCTACAAATGAGAGGATGGAAGAAATTTCATTTTGTAATAAGATATGGAAATGTTAATCATGTTATTAGACAAAGTAAAAACAAAATTCACAATGGTAAGAGAGATAAGTAAGGAAACAATTAAAATCACAGATACCTTAAATATTAATGTTAATTTATTTATTAGAAGTATGTATGTGAATTATCTAAATATGGGATTCAAAGATTTGGATATATCTGACCTGAGACGTGGCCCTCTTTTGTAAAAATAGTAGAAGGGCTATTCTATTGCTATTGATACTTTATAACAAAATGAGGGGAAATTAAATATAGTATTTGTTTAAAGTTAGCCTATTTTTTCTTAATGAAGCAAATACAAAAATCTTCATTTGGAGTAAAAAAATCTTTATGGATTCATGCTTAGTGAATTATGGCTAGTCATCAATTTGTATGAAAAAAAAGGTCTAGACATTGTACTAGACTATGAGTTCATTATGAGTCAGCATTGTAACATAGCACCTACCAAAGTTAATGAGATCTTAGGCTATATTTAAAGGCACAGCATCTAAAATAAAAGAAAAGATAGTAACATAGTCTTTGCCCTGCTTAAAGCACATTTAGAGTACTATGTTTGATATTGGAAGCCACATTTTAGGATAAATATTGACAATCAGATGTGCCTCAAGTGCAGAGGTCAGCAAACTACAAGCTGCTGCTTATTTTTGTACAGTCTGTGAGAGCCAAGAACGGATTTTAGATTTTTAAATAAAGTCTTATTGTATTTCAAAATGTAAAAACATTCTTAGCTCAGCCACACAAAAATAATTGGTGGCCTGGATTTGACCCTCCTATAATTTTTTGATCCTTGCTCTAGAACAGCACATCAATATAGTAAAGGACCTCAAAATCATATCCTATAAGTATCAGTTGAAGGAGTCCAGAAAAGTTTGGTTGGAAAAGAGAAAACTCAATGGGAACATGATAGTTGTCTTCATATACTTAAAAGGCTGTCACGTGGAAGAAAAATGATATAATTGTTTTTGTCCTTGGCAAGTCACATGACCTCATGCTCTAGGAAACTCTCTAGGTGCTAACTTGCATGGATAGAATAAATTTCTTCGTCTAAAAGTTCTCTTTACAAAACAAATCAAGCCCCTGTTCCTGTCTCTATGCCAGAGGGAAGAACTAGAAGTGAGGGAAATTGGCACAGAATTATTTTAACTTCAATAATGGAATGGTTTATCTCAATAGAAAATAGGGCCTTACCAAACACACCCATCAGAGGTTTTCAAGTGAAAGCTAAAGTTACTCACTGGGGATGTCAAAGAAAGTATTAATATTGAGGTTCAAAATTAGGGACCCTGAAATTTTTCACTGTCATCAAATCCAGTGTTCATAGATTTTATTTTAATGTAAGTAATAAAAACATATATTATGAAACCAACAAGTGACATTTAAATGTCCTTAACAAGAACCTTTCCTCCACTAATTTTCTTGTGTTAAATTCTCAGGATTGTTGCAATCCTTCTGAAAGTAATACCTCATCATCAGTGAACCACAAATGCCTAACAGCCTGAAAAAGCTCAACAAATTCTAAGTTGTACACATATATCAGGCAATCTAGCAAAAGGGTATAACTTGAGCTGGGCAACAACAGGATCAGCGATGCTTTTTTGTGAGAAAGGGGAAAAAAATCCTTAGCTTTAATTATGCTTTTCTTTGAGTTCAAGAAACACTCCACCTATTGTATACTGCCAGACAAGGTATAAACATAGTAAGGAGATTATTTTTCTTCTTATCTACCCACAGTCATTGAGCTTTATGTAGGGAAATGTTGAGAAATAGCCAAGGCACAGATTCTAGAGCTTTCAAACTGACCTCTGTAGAGCACAACAAGAACTCTCAATTTATAACTATGAAAAATAGATTTTAGTGGTATTTGTCAACCCTAAAATCATTTTAGTTTTCTTTAGTTTCCTTTCTCCTGACATTCTTTTTTTTAAATAAAGCTTTTTATTTACAAAACATATGCGTGACCTTTCAACATTGACCTTTGCAAAAAAAACTTTTTTTTCCCAAGCTTTTCCTTTCCTTCCCCCCACCCCCCCACCCCTAGATGACAGGTAATCTAATACATGCTAGATAGGATAAATTATATGACAAATACAATACATGTATACATATCTATACAGTTATCTTAGTGCACAAGAAACATCAGATCTAGAATGAGAAGAAGAAAAAAACAACCTAAGAAGGAAAGCAAAATGCATGGAAATATTCACAGAAAGTATTAAAATGCTGTGTTGTGGTTCACTCTCAGTTCCCACAGGCCTCTCTCTGGATGTATATGACTATCTTCATCGCAGAACAACTGGTTTGAATCACATCATCGTTGAAGACAACCATGTCCATCAAAATTGATCATCGTATAGTCTTGTTGCTGTGAATAATGTTCTCCTGGTTCTGCTGATTTCACTCAGCATCCGTTCATGCAAGTCTCTCAAATCCTCTCTGAAATCCTCCTGTTGGTCATTTCTTACGGAACAATAATATTCCATAACATTCAGATACCATAATTTATTCAGCCATTCTCTAATTGATGGGCATCTTTTCAATTTCCAGTTTCTTGCCACTACAAAAACGGCTGCCACAAACATTTTTGCACATGTGGATCCCTTTCCCTCCTTTAAAATCTCTATGGGATATAGGCCCAGTAGAAACACTGCTGGGTCAAAGGGTATGCACTGTTTGATAACTTTTTGAGCATACCTCCAAATTGCTCTCCAGAATCGTTGGATCCGTTCACAGTTCCACCAGCAATGTATCAGTGTCCCAGTTTTCCCACATCCCCTCCACCAGTTATCATTATCATTTCCTGTCATTTTAGCCAATCTGACAGGTGTGTAGTGGTATCTCAGAGTTGTCTTAATTTGCATTTCTCTGATCAAGAGTGACTTGGAGCACCTTTTCATGTGACCGCAAATAGTTTCAATTTCTTCGTCTGAAAATTGTCTGTTCATATCTTTTGACCATTTATCCATTGGAGAATGGCTTGAATTCTTATATATGTGAGTCAATTCTCGATATATCTTAGAAATGAGGCCTTTATCAGAAGCTTTGGGTGTAAAAATATTTTCCCAGTTTACTGCTAGCCTTCTAATATTGTCTGCATTCATTTTGTTTGTACAAAAACTTTTTAACTTGATATAGTCAAACTTATCTATTTTGTGATTAATGATGACCTCTAGTTCTTCTTTGGTCACAAATTCCTTCCCCCTCCACAGGTCTGAGAGGTAAACCATCCTACATTGTTCTAATTTGTTTATAATATCATTCTTTATGCCTAGATCATGAATCCATTTTGACCTTATCTTGGTATATGGTGTTAGGTGTGGGTCAATGCCTAATTTCTTCCAGACTAGTTTCCAATTATCCCAGCAGTTTTGGTCAAATAGTGAGTTTTTATTCCAAAAACTGGGGTCTTTGGGTTTATCAAACACTAGATTACTATGGTCATTGAGTATTTTGTTCTGTGAACCTAACCTATTCCACTGATCCACTACTCTATTTCTTATTCAGTACCAAATGATTTTGGTGACCACTGCTTTATAATATAGTTTTAGATCTGGTACAGCTAGGCCACCCTCATTTCCATTTTTTTTCATTAATTCCCTTGAAATTCTTGACCTTTTGTTTTTCCAGATGAATTTTGTTGTTATTTTTTCTAGGTCAATTAAATAATCTCTTGGGAGTTTGATTGGTATAGCACTAAAGAGATAGATTAGTTTAGGTAGTATTGCCATCTTTAGTATATTCGCTCGACCTATCCAAGAGCACTTGATGCTTTTCCAATTGTTTAGATCTGACTTTATTTGTGTGGAGAGTGTTTTGTAGTTTTGCTCATATAGATCCTGACTTTCCCTTGGCAGATATATTCCCAGATATTTTATACTATCGATAGTTATTTTGAATGGAATTTCTCTTTGTATCTCTTGCTGTTGCATTTTGTTGGTGATGTATAAAAATGCTGATGATTTATGTGGATTTATTCTGTATCCTGCAACTTTGCTAAAGTTGTGGATTAATTCTAATAGTTTTTTAGTTGATTCTCTAGGGTTCTCTAAGTAGACCATCATATCATATGCAAAGAGTGATAATTTGGTTTCCTCATGACCTACTCTAATTCCTTTAATCTCTTTTTCTTGTCTTATTGCCAAGGCTAGCATTTCTAATACAATATTGAACAGTAATGGTGATAGTGGGCAACCTTGTTTCA
>JAJPUD010014251.1:16582-29458 GCA_023553655.1 Myrmecobius fasciatus
GAATGTTGGAGGGTATGTGGGAGAACTGGTACACTAATACATTGTTGGTGGAACTGTGAACGGATCCAACCATTCTGGAGAGCAATTTGGAGCTTTGCTCAAAAAGTTATCAAACTATGCATACCCTTTGACACAGCAGTGTTTCTATTGGGCTTATATCCCAAAGAGATCTTAGAGGAGGGAAAGGGACCCACATGTGCAAGAATGTTTTTGGCTGCCCTTTTTGTAGTGGCTAGAAACTGGAAACTGAATGGATGTCCATCAATTGGAGAGTGGCTGAATAAATTATGGTATATGAATGTTATGGAATATTATTGCTCTGTAAGAAACGACTAGCAAGATGATTTCAGAGAGTCCTGGAGAGACTTGCATGAACTGATGCTGAGTGAAACGAGCAGAACCAGTAGATCATTATACACGGCAACAACAATATTATATGATGATCAACTCTGATGGACATGGCTCTCTGCAACAAAGAATTGTCTCAAACCAGTTCCAATTGTTCAGGAAAGAAAACCATATACATCCAGAGAGAGGGATATGAAATGTGGACTACAACATAACATTTTCATGCTCTTTATTGATGTTTGCTTTCAGTGTGTTTCCTTTCTCTGATTTTTTTTCTTGTAGATAGGATTTTTCTTGCACAACAACTTGTCAAGTATTTTATCATTATTAACATGTAATGGACTTCCTGCCATCTGGGAGGGGGGTGGGGACTGGGGGTAAAATTTGTAATGGAAAGCTTTTTAAAGATAAATGCTGAGGAACTACCCATACATATGTTATGCAAATAAAAAGCTTTAATTAAAAAATAAGAAAAGAAATATGACTTGAAAGAAGAGATATGAGAAGACAGTCAGGTTGGAGGTCCTCAAATGTTTTACTTTGAATGTATTTTAGACTTTTTTTGGATTTATTTGTGTTGTGTTCCTCTCTCTTTTTCTTTGGTTTTTAGAATATTATTTGCTATATGGAATAGATTCCTGTAAAAGGTGGGAAAAAATCCAGAGGAAAATTATAGTTATGTAGGAAAAAAATATCATCAGTAACAACATTTTTTTAAAGAAAATAGGTTGTTTAGTTATGGTGAGAAAAAGTGATGATAGGAGGGCAGCCAGCATGTTATACTGGTTTCTTTGAGATGTGAGGTGAAAACAAAGAAAGGTTCTAACAAGGTAGGTGGACCTCCATGGAAAATTTTTTGTGTGGTTTTGAATGAGAGTCATAAGATGGACAGCAGTGGATGAGTTCCATTCTGTATCATTAGAAAGATTTCCTGAATTTATGTAATTATTGACTCATTTGAATATTGTGTCAAAGGAAAAAAAAGTATGCTAGGTGGACTTCCTGTCAAAGATTTACATGAGAATGCAGACAAGAGTTACATAGGATGAGAAACCACAGATAAGTTCCAATGAGCACCATTGGAGGAGACTATTTATAAGAACACTTATTTATTGGTAAATCCAAGTATTGAAATATATTTTATTACACTTCAAAATGTTAGCTGTCCTTAACCCCATCACCACCATCATCATTATCATCATGATTGGAAATATAGTGGCAATATAGTGGCCTACTTGTACTTACTTGCTGTTTTTAAAAATGATAGGTTTTTATGTCGGGAGGTACCACAGCATCATTGAAAGTGCTGTACAACTTCCCAAATGTCAGTTACTTGCCTTTCCTCCTCCTGTTTTGGGATCAGCTCACCATTTATCCAAAAAGCTAACCCAAGGTAAATAGAGATTTTAATATAAACATGTGGGGGAAATTAGAAACAAAACCCAGTGTTTGAAAATTAATTATTTTCCTTATCAGAGAGGCAGATAGAGTCCTGGGGTTGAAGCTCAGGAAGTGCTGAGAGCTAATCCAGCCTCAGATAATTAATAGTTGTGTGTCCCTGATTAAGTTCCTTCACCTCACTCAATTTCCTCATGTATGAATAATAGCACATGGTTTGCAATATTGTTGTGAGATATTTGTAAATGTTGCAAATTTGCCAACCTTAGTGACATATAAATATTAGTTATTATTGCTAGTTATTGCTATTATTATTAACGTACTTACAGAGTAACTTTCGATTTTTAAAGAACAATATTGATTTTCTCTGTGTGTGTGTGTGTGTGTGTTTATATGTGTGTATGTGAGTCATTTTGGGCCCTTCCCATTAGGTTACTTAATGCTATGTCCAGGTAATTAAAGTTCTCAATGTTCAGTTATGAAGCTGTGCTTATAAATCTTACCTCTGCTTTACTGGTCACACATTATTTTTTCATTTTTCCAGTTTTTTTTCCATAATTGGAACCAAATTTTGTGATCAAAAGATTTTGACTTGTAACCATTGTGATATGGTTGAAAGTTCAAACTGAATAGCAAAATGGGGATGGGCTATGCAGGGCATAAGTTTATCAAATGACAAAATATTAATGTTGGAGGGAACTTTATCATGTATTCCTTCATAATAACCATTAATTACTTTTATGTAGCACATTATATACATTGGTTCATTTGCTTTCCCAAACAATACTATGATGTAGGTCTATTATAATCTCCATTTCATCATGAAAGCTGAGAAAACGTAAACTATTTGCCTTTAGTCATTCAGCTATTAAAGATCTATAGCTGGTCCCAATGTCTTCCTGACTCAGGTCAGCTCTGTTTCTATTATCCCCACCTCTCTATACTATCTAATCAGTTCCAAATGCATATACAGTTTCCCAGATACCTTCATACTCTTATGAAGCATATAGTTTATTCTAAGTAGTATAAAATATGCAAACAGAGACTTCATTCACTCTGGAAATGCATTTCAAGATCAGAATTTTAATGTTTTTGGAGAAAGGTTATTGCAAAACACCCAGAACCAAGATGAGATATAATGTCATTTTCCAAATGAGCTTTCAAGTTTAAAATAGTCGAGTTTAACAGTTTATATTAGAAGGCAGTAGGACACACAACACATAGTATTTATGCTTATTCATTCAGACATTCACAGTAGACAGAACAGTGAAGCTGGAATTGGGAAGAATCAAAGTTCAAATCCAGCTTACTAGCTGTACAAAGCTGGACAAAGCACTTGATTTCTGTCTCAGCTTCTATACAATGACACCTACCTCCCAAGGCTCTTAAGAGGATGAAATAATATATTTGTAAAGTTATTAAGAAATATTATTATTGTTATTACAGAAAGCATTTTTAGATATGTACTAAGGGTAGACAACCTTATACTTGGTTGGACTTGAGAGAGTGAAGGCACAGTTTTAATAAGATCATTTTCTTTTGCTTCATGGAAGTTATCATCTAGTAGGAAAATAAGAAACAAATATAGATGAGTATTTATTAATTCAAAATTCTATCAGTTAATTGGTCAGTGCTTATTAAATAACTGTATGCTGGCCAATGTGTGTAGAATTGTGAATGGATACACTGACAAAACACTGCAATGTTTTTACCTTCAAAGAGTTTATATTCTATTAGGGAAAAGCAATTTGTGAACTGAAAAAAAATGCAAAATATCTGCCAAGTAATTTCTTGGGAGTGAGAGCCAGTGATTGTGGGACTGGGAGAAGCTGAGAAGGAGATAAAATAAGTTTGATGAAGGAGGTGATACTTGAACTGAAATTTGAAGGAAGTGAGAAATGCTGAGGTAAGAATGAGGAAGGGAGATTTTTCTAGGAAATGGCACAGTCTGTGCAAAGACTTAAAGAGATGGAATGTTGTGTATGAGCAACAGCAAATAGCTAAGTTTGATTGGGTCAGAATGTGTGTGAAAGAGAGTAATGAACACATTAAAAGAGAATTAAAAGAGAACATTAAGTCTCAGAAGCTAGGTTAGGGCCAGATTGCGAAAGATTTATAAAACCAAACGGAGCAGTTTATGGTTTCTTCCGGGGGCAAAATGGAGCCACTGAAGCTTCTCAAGAGAGAACATAACAGAATTTAGTGAGACCTAGGCTTTAGGAACATCCATCTGACAGCTCTGTAGAGGTTAGAGTGGAGAGGCAAGAGAGAAAATACAGGTAGATCAATTAAGAGTCTGTTGCAATAGCCCAGTCAAAAGGTGATGAGGGCTTGGATTTGAGTAAATGCTGTCTAAATAGAAAAAAAGTGAAGGTGGAATCAATAAGAAATTAAAACTGCATATGAGGGAGCACAAAAAATGGAAGATTAATTTTAAAAACATTTATTAAGGATTTGTTTACCATGCAACAAACATTGTGTTAAGTGGTGGGAGGGATAAATAGAAAAGTAAGATTGTCCCTGCTCTCAAGGAGGTCACATTCTAATTGGAAGAGTACAGTTGCAGATGAGATGCAAAGACTTGGTTGTACTTAAAGCAAGGTAACAAGGCAGGTAGTAAGACATGGTTATACTTCTTAGTGGAAAGATTAGAGTTATTTATTTCCCATTTATCAAAGCCATGATTGCCCCACTGCTAGTTCCAGAAATGACCAGAACTATGGCAGTAGGAAGGAGGGATGTTGATGCAGTTTGGGTGAACAAATAGCAAGCATGGGAAGGCATGATCTTGGGCCTTTATAGAAATAGGAAAAGTAAAAAAAAAGAATAAAAAAGAGGTACAGGATTGGGATAATAATACTAATAATTAATACTATTACTTCAACAACAACAAAATTACTATTACTACTACTACTATTACTACTGCTGTTGTTGCTGCTGCTGCTGCTGCTACTACTACTACTACTATTGCTATTATTGCTACTTCACCACCATACCTGACTTTTCCAAATTTTCCCATTTACTCCTATTATCATCATTATTAGTGTTATTAACAATAATAACTAACATTTCTGTAATGCTTACCATATTGCAGGTATTATTTTATTATACAATTATCTCACTTCATCCTTACAACTTTGGAAGATAAGTGCCCATTTTATAGATGAGGAAATTAAGGTAAATAGAAGTGAAAAATCTTTTCCAGATTTAGTCACACAACCAATAAATGTCTAAGGTCACATTTGAATTTAAGTCTTCCTGACTCAAGACTCCATGTTCTATTCACTTTGCCACCTGGTTTATAATGAATTATGTTTTGGATAGTTACTTTTGAGATAACTATGTAATAGTTGAAGACATCCAATAAATATTGACATAGGACTAAGTTTCAGGAGCTCAGAGGGAAATGGGGATGGAACTGGAAATTGTGAGACAAGCTATAATACATAATATTTAATAAAAATCAGAGAGTTGGAGACAAAGTTGTGACATTAAAAGGAAAAGGTTGGTACTGATGGAAGGTTATGGATGATGTGGTGTTTAAATTATAATTTAAGATATTTTAACGAGTAGAGAGGAAAGAAGAACATTACAGTATTGGGCAGATATATAAAGGGAAGAGAATATAGTACTTCAGCAGAATCATCTAGTTTGGCTAGCATGAAGGTTTCAGAGGTGGGAGGACTAGGAGAAGGCTGGAAGGGTACCATATTGAAGATGATTTTGAATGACAGGGAAAACAATGAGAACTTTACTTCATAGGCAATTTGGAATTACTGAAGGCTTTTGGTTATAGGAGTGACATTCAAATGTCTTATTATCAATAATGATACTTTTAAAATTGATTTTATGTGGAACCAGATTGTCAAAGTATCATTTTGCTAAAAGCAGAAGTAATTCTTTATTTACCTTTCTGATAATTTAATTCTCAGAACATAGAATGAGCAATAAGGGCAGTTACTGCGTTATTGACATAATGGTAATGTGGTTGTGATGGGAACTCTCAAAATACATG
The DNA here is from genome assembly GCA_023553655.1 of Myrmecobius fasciatus. Classification (NCBI taxonomy): domain Eukaryota; kingdom Metazoa; phylum Chordata; class Mammalia; order Dasyuromorphia; family Myrmecobiidae; genus Myrmecobius; species Myrmecobius fasciatus. The sequence continues at coordinate 22,344 of JAJPUD010014251.1, forward strand.
GTTATTTTATCCTAGTGTATGTGACTGACAAAGAAGAGAATGTGAGGTTATAACCTATCATGTGCCTTGGATTTTAGGAAAACAGGGAAAACAGATTTCACAAAATTCAGAGAGGCAGATTTTTCTGAATTAAAACCCCAAAAAGGAAGATCCTCCCCTTTGAAATCCCAACTGGAGGTCCCTCCCCACTAAATAGTCAGGTCATAAATATGAGAATAAAAAAGGGAAAGTAGAAAAAGAAACAGTCAACAAGTATTTATTAGACTCGACTCAAGTATGTTCAAGGTTTTAAATTTATTTGCCTTTACAAGGTGTTTTCTTTTAATCTCTCCATCATTTAATATCCAATAGGAAGGCATGGTTGCTAAGGAGAGATTTTAGTCCCCATCTCACCTTCCTAGATCCTGGAAATGCCAAAGCTTTCTTATCAGGCAACTTGAATTAGCAAAATGGGAGACAGATGTGTTGACTCTAAACAGATCATGTATTCCAGATTTCAGCAATCCATTGCTCAGTGGGGGTCTGTGAAACACTTAATTTACTTACTGTAAATTTCTTTCTTTATTTCCTCATTTTAGGCCTTCTCAGCCAGAAAGAGCTTTCCAAACTACAACCCCTCTGAAGACTTGCTGGCAACTTATCATATATTAGTGCCAATGACCATACTCATTATTTCCGGTCTAAATGAACTCAAGTCTTAGATATGAACTTGTTCCTGAGCCAGGAAGTTGAACGTGCAGAAGACAAAGAAGGAAGGCTAGGGACTTGCTGCCCAGATCTAGGCCATGTCCCCATGGACATATCCTGGGCGCCCACTGAGGCACAGATTTGTAAGCTATTTCAGGTTGTGGTCAACAGAGGACAGGCTATGAGAAGAATGACTCAACACAAACACATCCAAGAATTCCAATCCAGTGCTCGTACCAAAAACTTCAGCTCTGAGTTTGCACAGAAATTTTGATCCTATCTAGTTTGGTACTCCCAAGAAAGATTTCTCCCCAAAATCTCCTTCATCAGACTCCCTGGTAGGGCAACTGTGGGCTTTCTCGGGCTATATTTATTTATGAAATTTTGGGATTATCTCCCAATGACCCTGGGAAAAGGGGCTATGGTCCTGTCAGATGTGGTTTGAAGGCTAGCTAGTCCTCCACTCCTAACCAATGCTGGGCCAGCACACATATGAAAGACTACAAAGACTTCCCTGTATATTAACGATCCAGTGGTGGCCTAAACAGGGAAAGCTTTTTCACAGACTTGTAAACACTTCAACTTCACTGATTTTAACAACAGTTTGGAGCAGGACTGAGGTGAAGGATGTCTCTGATTCTTTTTAAGTTTGCCATCACCTTGTGTCACAAGCTAGACATACAGACAAATGTGTAAATGGTCCCAAAGGGGATTCACACTTTCTCTTCAAGGATCCCAGAACTTCATTTATTAGTTTTTTTAAATGTTTTTCCACTTTGGAGGAGATAAATCTTTGATTTTTTTTGGTTTTCTATTTTATATAAACAGCAAAGGAATAAGGAAAGCAAAATTTGGAAATGAAGGTGATGTAAACATACAAGTTAACACTCTATAATGATTTTTATTAAGCTTTCTATCCATCTAGAGGTTTCAGATATAGAATTTTCTACTCTTTCCTCCTCCCCAAAATATTACCTCATACTTATTTCATACATATTTCATTCATAGAGTGTGATATAGTAGATAGGGAATAGACCTCTGAACCAAGAAAACTGAGTTCAAGTCATACCTTTGATCCTTCTGGTTGTATGAAAGTGAACAAATCACTTTATGTTATATTAATTCATTGATTCTCTATGATTGGAGTTTGTAGAGATAAATGAATTATATTGAATCATTATATATTATACATACATGTATATTCATATATTTGATTATTATTGGATGACTTTTCCTGATGGCATTTGGATTTTTTGGGCAAAGATATTGAAATAGTTTGACATTTTCTTCTCCAGCATGAATATATACACACATCTGTATATCTCTATAAATACATATATATATACTTATATGCATATAATACACATGCATATATAATGCATCCATGTATATAATATAGACAAGATTATCCCTGCACATAATACATATATATATGAAGTATTGTCTATGTAATAACATATATAATACTTATGATATATAATAAATGTGTATAATACATATAGTTTACAATATACATGTATGCAATATATGTCTACACATATATAAACATATTTTCATATCTCTATCTACAAGTATATGGGCATTTTAATTAGCTTTATAAATTTTTTAATCTGTCATCAGTATTTCTACTATTGCCCTACTTCTATACCTCTTCATTCCAAGAAATTGATCCTGGATTCTTAAAGACTCTGGCAGAAGAAGTGGTCAATTTAGGTTTGGTCATGCTGAGCTAAGAAGCCATAAAGGATATACCTAGTGAAGCTGCCTATTTCAGTCACCAGGCCATGTAAGTGGACAAAATTGCATCAGCATAAGTCAGGCCATTAGGTAAGACTTTTTTTTTATATCAATGAAACAACTGACTATGGAGAAGAAGAACTGTAATATATATTGGTGAAGGGAACATCACACCAAAGAAATCATATGATTTTCTTCCTCCAAAATAGCCAACTTATGGCTATGAAATTTTAGATTTAGGGCAGAAAGAAATTTTAGATGCCAAATACTGTCTCTTATGTTTGCTAACTGTGTGTGAGCAAGAAAATTTCTTCAAGTTAGAATTTTTTACTTATAAAAATAAGCTATTAACTCTGTATCACAGGATTTTTAAAGGATGGAATAAAATTTTGTTTATAAATATCTATCTATATATGTGTACATATATTTTATATTTATATAATGTATATTGAGTGAAAATTTATGAAAATGTAAATATATATTTATATATTTAAAAAGTCATACATGCAAAGTCATACATACATGATTTTGCAAAATTTGAAGTTATATATAAATGTTATTTAATTATTTCTGTTGTGTTTGTACTTTGTATCCCCATTTGGAGTTTTCTTGGTAAAGATACAGGAGTGGTTTACCATTTCCTTCTCCAACTTATTTTACAGATGGGGAAACTGCAACAAATAGAGTTAAGTGGTTTGCCCAGGTTCATATAGCTAGTAATTATCTGAGGCCAGAACTGAACTTGGGAAGATGAATCTTCTCAACTCTAGGCTTGGAGTGTTACCTAGCAGCTCTAATATAAATATACAAATAGCAATAATTATTGTTATTTTGGGGAGTTACTAGCTATTTATGTGTCATTTATATACTCATTGAGGTATATAAAAATATTTTCCAATACCATTGAGAGTAATTATTATTATCATTATTATTTAGTGGAGGCAGAGAAGGGAATTCTCCAATTCATTTTGTAGCAGGGGACTGGTTCAAAAGAGTCCAATCCAATAGAATGCACAATGTATACTGTCTGCTGGCAGCCCAAATCATGGGGGTGAAAGCCTGCTTCATAGCATATATAATAATGGACCATGTCCTCCTCTTCAGAGCAAGCACAGGTACTCTTTAAATGTTTCCCTTCCACTTATTGCATGATGAAGAAAAGTTTTTTTTATTGGTTATTGAATTAAAAGTGAGTGTGTATACCAAAAATTCCAGTAGAGAAGTTTCATCCATTTCCCCCTTGAAGTTTTGAAGAGGGGGGGAATGTCTGTGGATTTCTGATTGGGGAGAGAAATCTGGGGTCTTCTCTTACCTGGCCTTCAAGAACTTGTGAACATATGGTACTGAGACTTTTCTGTCTCTCTTGTGTTTTATTTTTTCTTTCTCATCAATTGATCAAAATTATATTGAGGGTTGTATCAACAGTAAAATAATATTGGAGAGATAATTGGTTGATTGGTATTGGAAAGAATTCCCTAGTGCATGCTTAAGGGTCCATAGCATTAGAAACTCCCAACCTTTCAAGGGTACCCTCAGATCCATCAGTGGGAGAGAAATAATCTTGATCTGAGGAATGGACTTTGCCAGTGAAAGTAATGACCCTCAGAATCTTTGTGTTATAGATTTTGTAAGACACCCAAAGAGCCTACAGTGAGCCAGTTCATTGATTTTGGGAACGCAGAAATCAGCTGGCAGGTACTCAACTCACCTCACCACTCAAGAAGAGGGAATAGATTTGATTCCTAGAGTAGAACTTCCCACTGGGAACTGTCAGAGTCACACTTACTAATGAGGAAAAATGAAGAAGCTCAGATCAGACTCCATTAGGATCCCAGGAACCAACCCCAGTTGGTACTCCCCATGTAAAGGGATTAATCAATATATAAGATGCCAGCATTTCTCCTCATCAGTCGATGAGATGAAACATCTGGCCTTGGGAACAAGCTGTGTACTTGCTAACTGGAAACATTAGCCAAGCCCCCTGGTTGACCAGTTTTCAAGTGTCTGGCCTTGGAAGATTGAGGATGAAAATTTTCTTCCGAGTTTCTCAGGAAGAGAGGAAAGGAAAAGAAGCTACATCTGAGTGGCCTGAACATTCCATGGTGGTGGGGGAAAAATACTTTTTTTTGGATGTTCATCTTTAACTTTCCTATGGGGCTTCAGTGAAAACCTCAGGGAATTTTCTATAGTGCATGTTGTCAGTATTTTAATCATCCCCAGCTGTCAAAACTCTTGTAACCCGCCTCTTCTATTTAAAATGTGTCTTCTAGGCATAAAATAATTAAAGGTGCAGGGCCACAAGGCAGTCTTAGAGCCACTCCAATGTGACAAAACCCCATAGATGAAAGGGCTTATTTCAGGAAGTTTTAAATATAAATTTTGTTTTGTCAGAAGGCTGCAGGGCACACATTTTCTATACTGTCAGGCTTGATAGTAACAATATTTATATTTCAAATAAAAAGATTAAATTGCAGTCTTGTGTGTTTTGAGTTTGCGCAGGGTTCTTTCCCCCCAGTTTATCATAGGTCTCCACGGTTCTGTATCATCATGCACTGTCTTTTTTTTTTTGCTGACAATAGTTTTGTTTTATTGAAATATTAAGTCTTGTTCCGTCAATCTCTAGTATTCAAATAATGAAGGCAGACAGTCTTCTGTTTGGGTATCTTACAAATGGATTGTTCTGTGCTTCTCTTAGTATTTCAAACAACACAATGCATGCATGTTTACACACACACACACACACACACACACACACACACACACACACACACACCCCAGAAAATAATCTGGCTGCTACTTTGATGTTCAGAGATAGGCAAGTTTTTCTATTTACATCCACAGTGACTCTACTGCTTTTGATCATATTTGATCACCCTCCTAAAACCCAAGAAGGCAGACAAAGCTCGTTCCCAAGAGCCTGGCTCAGCTTTGAATGGAGCTAGGAGCCACCAGACCTGGGCAGCCCCAGGTGCACCGTCTGTCAGAAGCCATTTGGGAGCCTCTCAAAGGGACCTTGGCAGGTGGGGAGTTTCTGAGCCCCAGGAGCTGATGAGTTTCAGAGACTCAGGGATGGTTCAGTGTCAACTCTTCATCCACACACTTGACAGGGCAGTTTTGGGAACAAGTGCAAAGAGACTTACTGAGCAACTGTTTGAGGCAGATCCGGTCCTGGCTGCCTGCGTGGGCCATGCTGGTTTTGCAGTGAAATCTGATTTTCCCCTCAGATCATGGTTTGAACTTGCAGGCCTGCCACTGTTCTTCCAAATCTGAGTTTTCCCATCCCTCTCCCATCAGGCAGATGGATGATTTGGCCAGAACTTTCTCGATGTGCTTTCTAGGCAGATAAAGATTCATCAGCTAATGGTCCTGTTTCTTCCTCAGTCTGGGACACTCTTTGCCAGCTTTGAACAAGGTCCCTGCCAACAAAGACACAGATGGGGACTATACAACCTGAGGAAAACAACGTGAAATGGGGGATCATCGTAGGGTCATGTCAACGAGCTCTTGAGAAAACTTTACTAGCAGGCTGTAAATGGAGAAGAGAGACTTAACATGGAGCAGACGAGTTGCACCCCTAAATGACAGATATCTGATAATTTCTGATTTTAATGAATTATTCTTGCTAACCAGGTGCTAAATTCTATTGTTTTTATACTGTTAAAAGACAATGAAAGTAAATATTTTCTGTGAACTATAAATTAGGTTTTATGTAATTATGTCACCCTGAGATAAAGGTCCAGTCCCCTGTCCTAATTATGACTATGCCACATAGGAAATTTATGAAAGATTGTATCATTCTTCCAATGTGAGAGATGGCCATTGCTGTTCCCAGCTAATTCACAGACTGGTAAAATAGAAAAGAAAGTTTTTAGAACTCTGATATTACTGTATCATTCCCTTCTTCTCCTATCCCTTCTATAATAAAGAATTATCAAAATAGTTACTAATCAATTTGGAGAAAGAAAAAAAAAGGATAATCATAATACCTGAATAACCCCACCCAATGCCTTTATTTTCTAATATGTGCAATTTCAGGGGCTACTTAGTCCAGGGTCATATAGCCAGAAGAGACAATGTGCAATAGAGGACAGGGGAATGCTGAAGAGGGAGACTTGGGCTTAAGTCCCACTTCTAAAACATTCTGACTGCATGGCCCTGGATAAATTATTTAGATTCTAACCATTTTAGGCAATTCTTTAATGATTTGTATTTATAAAGAGAATTCTCTACAACAATGAAAATTCAAGTCCAATTCTACACAGCCATTATTTGTCAGAAATAGAACTGGATAAGAGATTTTCCTTATTCAATAGGATCTGTATGTGCTATGGCAAATAAACAAACAAATAAAGAAATAAATAACAATAAGTCCCAACAATAGCAGGGAAATAAATAGCAATAATAGTAGCAACAATAGCAATAATAATAACAAAAGTATCATATTTATAGAGGGCAGAGTAAGGGTGAGGTACAGTAGGAAATGAATGTCCTGAAATCTTTATGGTAGATGAAATCAGGCTAGTGTGACATCACCATTCCAATGAAAGCAAAAAAAAATAGATGAAAGAAAGAAAGAAGGAAAAAAGGAAGGAAGAGGGAAGGAAGGAAGGCAGAGAGAAGGAAAGAAGGAAAGAAGGAAGAGGGAAGGAAAGAAGACAGGGAGAAGGAAAGAAGGAAGAAAGGGAGGAAGA
>JAJPUD010014252.1:4976-41268 GCA_023553655.1 Myrmecobius fasciatus
CTTGCTTGTGAAATATCATATTCCAAGTAATTCAATCATTTAAAGCACAAGCTGCTAATTTCTGTGTAATTGTTTCTTGGTATTTGCTTACATATTTTCTCTTTTGCCTAGAAATTCTAGAAATTTGCTATCAGATTCATGAGAATTTTCATTTTGGGATCTCTTTGAGGAAGTCATCTATGGATACATTCAATTTTATATTACTCTCTAGTTCCAAGATTTCAGGGCTGTTTTCCTTAATAATTTCTTGATATTTGAGTCTATGTCCAGAATATTTTTTAGATCATGATTTCAGGTAGTCCACTAATTCTTAAATGGTTCTTCCTTGACCTATTTTCCAATCCAGAAGTTTTTCCTTGGGAATCTTTCATATTAATTCTATTTTTTTCAATTCCATTTATTTTTATTTTTTTGCTTCTTGATGATTCGTAGAGTATCTAGCTTCGACTGACTTAATTCTAATTTTTGAATATTTTTTTTCAGTGAGCTTTTGTATTTCTTTTTTCATTTGGTCAATTACACTTAGAAGTTTTATTCTTTTAGTGAATTTTTTTATGTCTTTTTCCATTTTGGTGATTTTTAAAACAAGCTATTAATTCTTTTTTCAAGATTCTCTTCCATCACTCTCATTTAATTTCACACTTTTTATTCCACTTCTGTTATTTAATCTTTAAAAATCTCTTTGATCTCTTTCAGAATTTCTTTTTGGCCCTGAGACCAATTCAGATTTTACTTTGAGACTTTACATCTAGGCATTTTGACTTTTTTGTTCTCTTCTGAGTTTGTGTTTTGATTTTCATAGTAGGTTTCTATGTTCACCTCTCCTCCCAATTTTTACTCTTTTTTTCAAGTGTATTCCATGTATTGCATGCATTATAGCTGAGTTCTGCCTTTGGGCTGAATGGTGCACTGTTCTAAATAAGAAAATTAAATTTGACAAAAACTGTTGTAAAAATTGAAAAGAAGCCTGGAAGACACTAGTTATAAACCTATATGTCACATCAGATCACATATTGAGATAGCTTGAATATGGGTTTATGGTTTAACATAAGTTTTATAATATAAGCAAATTAATGGATGAGGGAAGAAATCATCTGTGAGCACAATGGATAAAGAAATAGCTTATCATCAAGCAAAATATAGAATAGTTCAATGGAGACACAGTAAAATATATATATATATATATATACATTATATGTATATATATATATGTATATATATATATGTAAATAGGGAACTAGTAAGTGATTTGTCTGAATCACACAGCAAATAACAGAAATTTAATTAAAACTCATCTTTCCTGATTCAAACCCAAATCTTTTGCCCTAATTTGCTAAATAATAAATGCTTACAAACTGTTTGAACGATGTTATCTATCATAAAAATAATGAGGTCCTTCATGGTTGGCTGTGCTTGGCAGAGAAAAACTGAAGCAAACAGTGAAGGGCACTAGTGGGGAACAATCCAACCTTATAACTGCACCTTTCTATGTTTATCCAAGATATCCAAGTTATGTCAAACCTCTGAATCTTATTTTCTGTGGAAGTTAGGGACAGCCCAGCTATGTCTTGTCAAAACTCCTGGTCATGACCTAATAGCCTTGTATTTAACAAGTGTAAAGATTTAAATTCAGGGGATATACATTCATTATTTGATTAAAATTGTCAGGAAAATTGGAAAATAGAATATATCAATATCTTTTTTCATTTACCAAGATAAAGTGAAAAAAGTCAAATTACTTAGAAATAAAGAGAGTTATTACAAGAAAATAAGAAGATGGAATATGTTACTTATACTTTTGGATACGTAAAAAATATTATGAATAAAAAAGCTAGTAAATTAATTTTAAATGGAAAATTTTGGCAAAATTGAATTAAAATATTTTTGAACAAATATAACAAAAATATACAAAATTAGAAAGAAAGCAGAAAATTGAGAGAAAGACAGTTTCTCAGTTAAAGGTCTCATCTCAAATGCATAAATAATTTTTCCAAATTTATAAGAATATAAATCATTCCCCAATTGATAAATGGTTAAAGAATATGAAGATGCACTTTTCCAATGCAGAAAATGAAATGGTGCATAGTAGATTTTCAGTTTCATGTGAAATTATCTTTTTTATTACTCAATATTATATTTTTTTGTTTTATTTGAAAAATTAAAAAGGAAATGAAAATAAAAAAATAAAAAAAATGAAAAAAAATTCTCCTCACTGGAGATATTAAAGCAGATCCTGGAGGTCATTTGTGCTGCATGATGTCCTTCAGAATTTTTTCATATGTGTTTTAGATCAGATGACTGAAGAACTTCTTTCTCACTCAAATTCTGTGCAACTTTGATTCTGTGACTCTAGGCAAGTTTCTTTGCCCCCTAAAGAAGGAAAGGAGTGTGTCAAGTATGGTCTTATCTCCAGCTCCCACCAAACTGGAAAGACTGCTCACTGATACCTCTGTTTCCTCTTTTAAAAAAGGGTAGAAAAAATTGGGGGTACTTTGACCTGAGACTATAAAGATTTGCTCTTTTGCTTGTGGTAAAACTCTTCATGTCTGCGAGATTTAAGATCCTTTGGGAAGATTTCTTACTTTAAGGAGATCTTGTGTCTAAAAGAGTCTGAATCATTTTTTCCTACAGATCTCTGCATTAGGGGCCCTCTTCTTCTGTACTCACAAGCTCTGGACATTTAATGTGGGTAGAACTAGGGATCTCCCAGGAAGAAATGAGCACCAGTACCTTAGAGTTTTGTATGAAATTGGGAGTCAGAAGTGCTTCCAGTGATCTAGTATAGAACCCAGGGTCAAAGAAAGGAAGCATCCAGGATTCTGGTATTAAATATCCTGGATCTTCTTCAAAACAAAATCAACATGTAATTAATGGAACTATATATCAGACAATATCTGCAGTAATGAACCTTTCTTTTGGAAATCAGATTACTTAATAAACAAAACAATCTTATATGTCAAATGAAATATGTCAGATGAAGCGAATTCTGCCAAATTTTCCACATTCAAGGTCTTCATTTCCTTATCTGTGAAATAATGTGTTTCAAGTAAATAATCTCTAATATGACCTAGCTTTAAATTCTCTGATCTCCTATATACAAAAAATAGTGAAGAATTTTTTTCTCCAAAGTGACCCATTAATATGGTGGTAGAAGTGAAAAATACAGTATATAAAGGGTTGTATGAGGGAATATTGGATTGTAGTGAACATAAGGTGAAAGGAAGCCAGACCTGTACTTTAGACAAGGCCCTGTTATATCAGAAAGACTCAGAATAGAATTTCTGAAAGGTATTGTGTTTTTTATTTTGCACAGTCCTTGGCAACCCCAGTGAAATATGAAGAGAAATTCTGGGGACCCAAAAATGGGTTTGTCCCAGCCAAACAGGAAGGGTGAATTACTGAGTCATGGAATAACTAATTATATACACATAAAAGGAAGAACAAACAGGAAGAATACATTATAAATAGATTGTAATCATATTTGTTTGATCTCTCTGTATATAACAAAAATTTTGAAATCCAATCCTACACCTCAAACCAAGTTAACTGGTCTTCAAGTCTCATAAGGATAATTTGAATTTAATAAAAATATATTTATTATTATTAATTATTGTATATTAATATGTGATGATATATTGTATTAATTATTATTTAAAAATTATAATAAGTTCTTATCAGTGAGACATCCAAAAGTTTTATACTCACAGGTTTCTTTGTTAAGACTCCATCTCCTGAAAATATTGACAGTGAGTTGACTATGTGGAAGTTAATGGTACTCAGAAATAGAAAACTGGTCATTCTGCTTATGGAAGCTCTTCTGCTCAGGCTGGCATAGCCATCTGGAACTGCAACAGAATGGGAGGTTTTTTACTGGTTTTTAAAATTCTGTGTCTTATGTTATTTCTCTTCTCTTGTTTTTATGTTTTGTCTCCAAAATATAGTTGCAGTGGCAGTACAGTGATGAGAGAGCTGATTTCTTGGTAAGGAGATTCTGGATCCAAGTGTTTCCACTGTCAGAAAGTGAATGAAGAAATAAAATCACTTGATGTTTTAGTGATTCGGGCAACACTCTCAGACCATTAAATGCAGCTGTATTGATAGAGGGAGTTTACTCTCTACAATATCCCTAAATCCTTAAAAGTACTTGCATTTCTCCAAAAATGTTAGCCCCATATTCCACAAGCTTATCTCTATCACTTCTTCTTTATCCTGTGGATTCTTTCAAAAACTTCACATGTCTAATATCAATGAGCCCTCAGACAAATCATTTAAAAAAATTACAGATTTTTATTTTTCAAAACGTCTGCAAAGATAGTTTTCAACAATATAATATCATTCTTTATTTATGTCTAGATCATGAACCCGTTCTGACCTTATCTTACTATATGGTGTTAGATGTGGGTCAATGCCTAGTTTTTCCTATACCGATTTTAAATTTCCCAGTAGTTTTTCTCAATTAATGAGTTCTTATCCCAAAAACTGGGACCTTTAGTTTTGTCAAACACTAGGTTACTATAGTCATTGACTATTTGTCCTTTGAACCTAACTTATTCCACTGATCAACCACTCTATTTCTTAGCCAGTAGTAAATGGATTTGTTATCAACTGCTTTATATTAAATAGTTTTAGGCCTGCTAAAGCTAGGCCACTATTAATTTGCATTTTTTTCATTAATTCCCTTGAAATTCTTGACCTTTTGTACTTTCAGATGAACTTTATTATTTTTTTTAAATTTTTTAAATTTTTTTCTAAAATTTTTTATTAAAACTTTTAGTTTGCAAAACATATGCATGGATAATTTTTCATCATTGACCCTTGAAAAGCTTTCTGTTACAATTTTTTCCCTTCTTCCCTGCACCCTCTCCCCTAGATGGTAGGAAGTGTAATACATGTTAATTATGTTAAAATACTTGACAAATGGAATGTGTGTATACATATTTATATAGTTATCTTGCTGTACAAGAAAAATTGGAGTTATAAGAAAAAAAATCTGAGGACAACATAATGCAAGCAAACATCAATAGAGAGTATGAAAATGCTATGTTGTGGTCTACCTTCAGATCCTATAGGCCTCTCCCTGGGTGTAGATAGCTTTCTTCATCACTGAAAAACTAGTACTGGTTTGAAACTTCTCATTGTTGAAGAGAACCATGTCCATCAGAATTGATCATCATATACTCTTGTTGTTGCCGTGTATAATGATCTCCTGGTTCTGCTTATTTCACTTAGCATCAGTTCATGCAAGTCTCTCCAGGCCTCTCTGAAATCATCCTGCTGGTTATTTCTTATAGAACAATAATATTCCATAGCATTCATATACCATAATTTATTCAACCATTCTCTAATTGATAGGTATCCATTCAATTTCCAGCTTCTAGACACTACAAAAACATTTTTGCACATGTGGGTCCTTTTCCTTCCTTTAAGATTCTTTGTGATATAGGCGCACTAGAAACACTGCTGGGTCAAAGGGTATGCACAGTTTGATAGCTTTTTGAGTATAGTTCCAAATGGCTCTCTAAGTAAATTAGTTTGGGTAGTACTGTTATTTTTACTATATTCACTCAGCCTACCCATGAACACTTGATGTTTTTTCTAATTGATTAGGTTTGACTTTACTTGTGTGGAAAGTGTTTTGTAGTTTAGTTTGTATAGTTCCTGACTTTCCCTTGGCAGATAGATTCCCAAATATTTTATACTATCAACAGTTATTTTAAATGGAATTTCTTTTTGTATCTCCTGCTGCTGAACTTTGTTGGTAATATATAAGAATGCTGATGATTTATGTGGATATATTTTGGATCCTGCAACTTTGCTAAAGTTGTGAATTGTTTCTAGATATTTTTAGTTGAGTCTTTAGGGTTCTCTAAGTATACCATCATGTCATCTGCAAAGAGTGATAATTTGGTTTCTTCATTACCTACTCTAATTCCTTTTTATCTCTTTTTATTCTCTTATTGCCAAAGCTAACATTTCTAATACAATATGAAATAGTAATTGTGACAGTGGGCAGCCTTGTTTCACTCCTGATCTTATTGGGAATGGTTCTAGTTTGTCTCCATTACATATAATACTTGCTGATGGTTTTAAGTAGATGCTGCCAATCATTTTAAGGAAAAGTCCATTTATTCCTATACTCTCTGGTGTTTTTAATAGAAATGGGTGTTGGATTTTATCAAATGCTTTTTCTGCATCTATTGAGATAATTATATGATATTTGTTAGTTTAATTATTATGCTGATAGTTTTCCTAATATTGAGCCAGCCCTGCATTCCTGTTATAAATCCTCCTTAGTCATAGTGTATTATCCTGGGGATGACTTCCTGTAATCTCATTGCTAATATCTTATTTAAGATTTTTTGCATCAATATTCATTAGGGAAATTGGTCTATAGTTTACTTTGTCTGTTTTCACCCTACCTATGATACCATATCTGTATCATAGAAGGAATTTGGTAGTATACCTTCTTTCCCTATTCTTTCAAATAGTTTATGTAGTATTGTAATTAATTGTTCTTTGAATGTTTGTTAGAATTCACATATAAATACATCTTGCCCTGGAGATTTTTTCTTAGGGAGTTGATTAATAGCTTGTTCTATTTCTTTCTCTAAAATGGAGCTATTTAAAGAATTTATTTCCTCTTCTGTTAACCATGGCAATCTATATTTTTGTAGATATTCCTCCAGTTCATTTAGATTACCAAATTTATTGGCATCAATTTGGGCAAAGTAACTCCTAATGATTGCTCTAATTTTCTCTTCATTGATGGAAAGTTCTCACTTTTCATTTTTGAGACTAACAATTTGATTTTCTTCTTTCCTTTTTCTAATTAAATTAAGTAAAGGCTTATCTATTTTGTTGGTTTTTTCATAAAACCAACAGTTTTATTTATTAATTAATTTTTTTTATTTTCAATTTTATTAATGTCCCCTTTTATTTTCAGAATTTCCAATTTGGTACATAATTGAGGGATTTTAATTTGTTCTTTTTTTTAGCTTTTTTAAAATTATAAGCCCAATTCATTGATATTCTCTTTATTTTATGCAAGTAAACATCTAGAGATATAAAATTACCCCTTATAACTGCTTTGGCTGTATCCCACAAATTTTGGTATGTTGTTGCATTATTGTCATTCTTCTGGATGAAATTATTGTGTCTATGATTTGCTCTTTCACCTATTCATTCTTTAGAATTAGATTATTTAATTTCCAATTAACTTTTGCCTTATTTTCTCCTGGCCTTATATTGCATGTGATTTAAATTGTATCATGTTCTGAAAAAAATGCATTTACTATTCTGGCTTCCTTAATTTGAGGTTTTTATGCCTTAACACATGGCCAATATTTGTATAAGTTCCATGAACTCCCTTCTCACTCCATTCAATTTTCCCTAAAGATCTATCATACCTAACTTTTCTAACATTTTGTTTACCTCCCTAACTTCTTTCTTATTTATTTTGTTGTTTGATTTATCTAATTCAGAGAGAGCAAGATTGAGATCCCCCACTAGTATAGTTTTGCTGTTTATTTCTTCTGGCATCTCTCTTAACTTCTCCTCTAGGAATTTGGATGCTATACCACTTGGTGCATATACCTTTAGTATTGATATTGCTTCATTATCTATGGTCCCCTTTAGTAAAACATAGTTTCCTTCCTCATCTCTTTTAATTAGATCTATCTTTGCTTTTACTTGATCTGAGATCAGGATTGCTATCCCTATTTTTTTGTTGTTGTTTTTGTTGTTGTTGTTTTTGTTCGCCTGAATCATAATAGATTCTGCCCCAGCCCTTTACCTTCACTCTGTATGTATCTCTATGCTTTAGATGTGTGTTTCTTGTAAGCAACATATTATTGGATTCTGGCTATTAATCCAGTCTGCTGTCTTCTTCCCTTATATGGAAGAGTTCATCCCATTCACATTCACAGTTAAAATAATGAATTCTGTATTTCCTGTCATACTATTTACCCAAAGTTATGTTTTGCTCTTTCCTTTCCCCTTTCTCCCTTCCACCCTCCCCATATTTTGCTTTTGATGACCACCTACCTCAAACAGTCCTCCTTCCTTTAGAGCTCCTCCCTCTTTTTTTTACACCTTTCCTCTAATTCTTCTGTTTTCCCTTCAATTAGTCTTTCCTTTGCTTTTCCTCCATTTCTTCCCACTTCCCTATAAGAAGGGACAAGTTTCGATTTCTTAGTTCAGCATTGATTTGGGTAGTTGGAGGTCTTTTGGTGGTGTCGAGGAGATTCCCTGGTAGGGAGACCTCTGGTACAGCTGGATGGAGTCGAGCCTGTGGCTGAGAGATGGATATCCTCAAATCAGAGATTTCTTGGAAGTAGCAGTTGTTGGAGGACAAGAAGCTGTTGGGGGAAAGTAAAATATTTCAAACGTAGTGAACTTGCTAAAAAAGAAGAGGAGGCATACTTTGAAAGATGTGGCTACAAGGTACAGCCAAAAGAAGAGGATCAGAAACCATTAACTTCATCTAATCCAGTATTAGAACTAGAACTGACAGAGGAAAAATTGCCCATGACTCTTTCAAGGCAAAAGGTTATCAGGAGACTGAGAGAAAGAGGAGAACCTGTTAGATTGTTTGGAGAAACCGATTATGATGCATTTCAGCATTTAAGATAAAGATTGAGATTCTCACACCAGAGGTTAACAAGGGTTTGAGGAATGACTTGAAGGCAGCTTTGGATAAAATTGATCAGCAATATCTTAATGAAATTGTTGGTGGTCAAGAACCAGGAGAAGAGGACACACAGAATGATCTGAAAGTTCATGAAGAAAACACCACGATTGAAGAATTAGAGGCATTAGGAGAATCCTTAGGAAAGGGGGATGATCATAAAGACATGGACATCATCACCAAATTTCTTAAGTTTCTCCTTGGAGTTTGGGCTAAAGAACTCAATTCCAGAGAAGATTATGTAAAACACAGTATGCAGGGCAAACTGAACAGTGCCACTCAAAAGCAGATGAAATCATATTTGAGACTGCTTTTCAGGAAACTGTGGAAAAGGACTCTTCCTGCTGATATTAAAGAGTCGATAACAGACATTATTAAATTCATGTTACAGAGAGAGTATGTAAAGGCTAATGATGCTTATCTTCAGATGGCCATTGGAAATGCGTCTTGGTCTATTGGATTAACTATTGTTGGTATCCATGCCAGAACTGCTCGTGAAAAAAATTTTTCCAAGCATGTTGCACATGTTCTAAATGATGAGACACAAAGAAAATATAAGATTAATGACCATTTGTCAGAAGCACTTCTCAACAGACCCATCAAAATGTGTGGAGTATAATGCACTATGACAACTCTTCTCTGTAGTGCTATAGAACAATAAGAAACTTAAGACTTGTGGCCTTTTGGAGGAACTGCTACTAGGAATGAAGGGGAGAGAAAGAATCAAGTTTTGGGAGCATCCATTTCCTACTTAATTCATTTCTTGATTTAGAGGACTCTGTTTAGTTCTTGCATCAAATATGAAAGCAGACTTGTATAATGTTTTTGATTCTTAACGGTCTCAGAGTCAAGAACCAAGGCTTATTTCCAGATACTTTACATACACAGCAATCATCAAGGAATTCCTATTCAACATTTTGCCATCATATGTGAATGTTGTTGGTAAAGGATTAAAAGGAAACATGTGAGGTTTACTCTTTTTTATTTCTGTAAAATATTATAATATTCATGTTATAATTATATTGGTTTTATAGAGAAAAGCTTTTTTTCTTCTTCAACAGCTACCCTAAAAATATATTAACATTTGAATTTCTTATATGTGTCTTATTTATTTTATTTATTTATTATTTTTGGCTTCCAGTAAAGGTTTGACTATTAAAAAAAAGGGACAGGTTTCTCTGTGAAACCTAATGTGTCTGATATATGCTTTTAGAGCCCAATCTGATGAGACTAAGATTCAAACAATGCTCATCTGGCTCCCTTCTTTCCCTCAATTATATTATGTTTTCTTTGCCTCTTCATGAGATTTTACCTTATTTTTACCTCCTTTTTTAACCTTATTTTACCTCCTTTTTCCACTTTTTCCAGTATGATAGCCCTTCCACCTCTAGTTTCTTTTTCATATCAAAAAAGTAAAATCAAATTATATACCCATTCTTTAAGTATCCCCATAGTAGAAATATAGTTCTCAAGAGTTCTTTCCTTTTTTACCTTTTTACGTTTCTCTTGAGTTCTGTGTTGGAGGTCAAATTTTTTGTTCAGATCTGGTCTTTTCATTAGAAATAGGTGAAATTCAACTATCCATCTTTTTCCCTGGAAGATAATGCTCATTCTAGCTGGATAGGTTATTCTTGGCTGTAATCCAACTTCCTTTGCCTTTTTGGGATATCTGGTTCTAGGCCCTTTGATCCTTTAATGTGGAAGCTGACAGATCTTGGATGATTCTAATAACAGTTTCTTGGTATTTGAATTGTTTCTTTCTAACTGCTTGCAATATCTTTTTTTTTATAAAGCTTTTTATTTGCAAAACATATGAGTGACCTTTCAACATTGACCTTTGCAAAAAAAAAAAAACCTTTTTTTTTTCCCCAGCTTTGCCTTTCCGTCCCCCCACCCCCCACCCCTAGATGACAGGTAATCTAATACATCTGCTTGCAATATCTTTTCCTTGGTGTGATAGTCCTGAAATTTAGTGACAATATTCTTTGGGGATTTAATTTTGGCGTCTCTTTCAGGAGGTGATCAGTGAATTCTTCTGATGGTGATTTTGCCTTCTGATTATAAAACATCAGGGCAGTTTTCTTTCATGATTTCCTGGAAAATAGTGTCCAGGTTCTTTTTTTCATCATGGCTTTCAGGAAGTCCAATTATCCTTAGATTGTCTCTCCTAGATTTATTTTCCAGGTTAGTTGTTTTTCCTAGAAGATATTTCATATTTTCTTCTACTTTTTCATTTTTTTTGTTATTGTTTAACTGATTCTTGAAGTCTTATTGATTCATTCACTTCCATTTGTTCAATTTTAAATTTTAATGCATTATTTTCTTCAGTTACCTTTTTAAACTCCTTTTGTAATTGGCCAATTAAAACTTTTTGTTCATTACAGTCTTTTTCCAATTCACCAATTTAATTTTTCAGTATATTGGTTTCTTTTTCATATCTCTTTTGTAGCGTATTGTGTCATTCTTGCAATGAACTCAATTCATTTCCCCATTTTTCTTCTAACCCTTTTTTGATATTCTTTAAGCAATCTTCCAGGAAAGCCTGGTGAAATGGAGACCAGCTCATGTCTCCCTTTGTGGCTTCCTCTAGAACCTCAGGATCTGAAGTCTGCTTTTCTCTCTCTCCATAAAAGCTGTCTATGGTGAGAGTTCTTTTTTGTTTTTTATTCATTTAAAAAAAAAGTTTGAGGTCTGTTTAAAGCAGAGGAGCTGCTTTAATTTGCCCTGGGGAATAATCAATAAATGGTCAAAGGATATGAACAGACAATTTTCAGAGGATGAAATTAAAACTATTTATAGTCATATGAAAAGGTGCTCCAAATCACTATTGATCAGAGAAATGCAAATCAAGACAACCCTGAGATACCACTTCACACCTGTCAGATTGGCTAAAATGACAGGAAAAGTTAATGATGAATGTTGGAGGGGTTGTGGGAGGGCTGGGACACTGATGCATTGTTGGTGGAGCTGTGAACGGATACAGCCATTCTGGAGAACAATTTGGAGCTATGCTCAAAAAGTTATCAAACTGTGCATACCCTTTGACCCAGCAGCATTTCTATTGGGCTTATATCCCAAAGAAATCGTAAAGGAAGGAAAAGGCCCCACATGTGCAAGAATGTTTGTGGCAGCCCTTTTTGTAGTGGCTAGAAACTGGAAATTGAATAGATGCCCTTCAATTGGAGAATGGCTGAATAAATTATGGTATATGAATGTTATGGAATATTATTGTTCTGTAAGAAATGACCAGCAAGATGATTTCAGAGAGGCCTGGAGAGACTTACATGAACTGATGCTGAGTGAAATGAGCAGAACCAGGAGATCATTATACACGGCAACAACAGTACTATATGACGATCAATTCTGATGGACATGGCTCTCTTCAACAATGAAATGTTTCAAACCACCTCCAATTGTTCACTGAAGAAAGCCATATACACCCAGAGAGAGGGATGCGAAATGTGGACCACAACATAACATTCTCATACTCCTTGATTGATGTTTGCTTACATTGTGTTTCCTTTATCTGATATATCGTTTGTGTAGATAAGATTTTTCTTGCACACCAATGATAAGTTTGGAAATATGTATACATATAATCGATTTGCCAATATTTTAACATAATTAACATGTAGTGGATATCCTGCCATCTAGGGGAGGGGTGGGGAGTTGGGGGGAAAATTTGTAACGGAAAGCTATGTAAGGGTTATTGTTGAAGAATTACCCACACATATGTTATGCAAATAAAATAAAAATTAAAAAAAAAATTTGCCCTGGGGAATTTTGGCAGATTGACTTCCGGAACTAGGCTGTCCAGACTAGGTCTGGGGTTTGCAGGGGGTTACAATCAACCTATTACAAAAGGCAGATATGCCAAAGCAACTGCCTGCAATCAGGACAGAGTGGCTCAACAGCCTCAAAGAGACTTCCCGGGTGCTTAGAATCTGCCATGCTGAATTGAGCCCACTTTCCTGCCCTGTCTCCTGGAGCTGCCGTCTGAGCTGGGCAAACTGACAGACCTCCTGCTCATCTGAAACAGACCTGTTCCAAAGCTCTTCCAAGGTAATTTCTTCTGGGAATGTGTTATAGTCCAAATTTTTGCAGGTTCTTTGCCTTAAAAATCAGTTTAAATGCTTAATCTGCTGTTGGTTTGAGAGAAGGTCAGAGGAAGTCACAAAGAGGCCTGTCTTCACTCCACCATCTTGGCTCCACCCCCTCCCAGATGAACTTTATTACTATTATTATTTTGTAAAGCAGTATAATAATTTCTTGGGATTTTGATTGGTATGGCACTGAATAAGTAGATTCATTTAAATAGTTGTGTCATTTTTATTATATTGACAACTTACCCATGAGCACTTGATATTTTTCTAATTAATTAAATCTGAATTTTTATGTGGGGAAAGTGTTATGTACTTTTGTTCATATGATTCCTGATTTTGCCTTGTTAGGTAAATTGCCCAATATTTTTTATTCTCTAAATTTATTTTAAATGGAATTTCTCTTTGTATGTCTTGTTGCAGGACTTTGTTGGTAATATATAAAAATGCAGTTGATTTATATGGATTTATTATATATCCTACAATTTTGATAAAGTTGGAAATTGTTTCTAGTAGTTTTTCAGCTGATTCTCTAGGATTCTCTAAATATACCATCATATCATCTGCAAAGAATGATAGTTTGGTTTCCTCATTACCTATTCTAATTCCTTTAATCTCTTTTTCTTCTCTTATTGCCAAATCTAATATTTCTAATACAATAATGAATAGTAATGGTGATAATGAGCAACCTTATTTCACCCTAGTTTTATTGGAAATGGTTTTAGTTTGGCTCCATTATATATGATGCTTACTGATGATTTTAAATAAATGCTACTGATCATTTAAAAGGAAACTCCATTTCTATATTCTCTTGTGTTTTTAATAGGAATGGGCATTGGATTTTGTCAAAAGCTTTTTCTGTTTCTATTGAAATAGTCATGATTTTTGTTAGTTTGCTTATTGATATAGTCAATTATGCTAATAGTTTGCCTAATATTGAATCAGCCCTGCATTCCTGGTATAAATCCCACTTGGTCATGTTGTATTATCTTGGGAATGATTTGCTATAATCTCTTTGCTATTATTTTATTTAAGATTTTTGCATCAATATTCATTAGGGAAATTGATCTATAATATTATTTTCTCTGTTTTGACCTTGCCTGGTTTAGGTATCAGCACCATATCTGTGTCATAAAAGGAATTTGGTAGAACTCTTTCTTTCCCTATTATTTCAAGTAGTTTGCATAGTATTGGAATTAATCATTCTTTAAAAGTTTGGTAGAATTCATATGTAAATCCATCTGCACCTGGATATTTTTTCTTAGGAAGTTGACTAATGGCTTCTTCTATTTCTTTTTCTAAATTTGGAATATTTAAATATTTTATTTCCTCTTCTGTGAATCTGGAAAATCTCTATTTTTGTAAGTATTCCACCATTTCACTTAGATTATCAGATTTTTGTCATGTAGCAAAATAACTCCTAATTATTGCTCTAATTTCCTCTTCAGAGCTGGAAATTTCTCAGTTTTCATTTCTGATACTAACAATTTGATTTTCTTCTTTCCTTTTTTCTAATCAAATTAACTAAAGTTTATGTATTTTGTTGGTTTTTTCATAAAACCAAATCTTAGTTTTATTTATTAATTCAATAGTTTTCTTACTTCCAGTTTTAATAATCTCCCATTTTATTTTTAGAATTTCATATTATTATTTAATTGGGAGGTTTACTTTGTGTTTCTCTAGCTTTTTAAGTTGCAAGCCCAAGTCATTGCTCTTTTCTTTCTCTATTTTATGCAAGTAAGCATCTAGAGATATAAACTTTTTCCTAATAACTGGTTTTGCTGCATGCATCCCACAAATTTGGGTATGTGGTCTCATTATTGTCATTTTCTTAGATGAAATAATTGATTGTGTCTATGATTTGATGTTTCTTCTTTAGGATTTGATTATTTAATTTCTAATTAATTTTTAGTCTATTTTCCCCTGGCCTTTTATTGCATGTAATTTTTATTGTGTTGTGAGCTGAAAAAAAAATGCATTTACTATTTCTGCTTTTCTGCATTTGATTTTGAGGTTTTTATGTCCTAATACATGGTCAATTTTTCTATAGGTTTCTTGTAGTGCCATGAAAAATATATTCCTTTCTATTGCCATTCAATTTTCTTCCAAGGTCTATATACTTAACTTTTTGAGAATTCTATTTACCTCCTTAAATTCTTTCTTACTTATTTTGTGATTTCATTTATCTACCTCTGAGAGAGCAAGGTTTAGATCCCCCACTAGAATAGTTTTGCTGTCTAATTCTTCTTGCAATTCTTTTTATTTTTCCTCCAGGAATGTGGATGTTATACTACTTGGTGCATATATGTTTAATATTTATATCACTTCATTATTTATGGTACCTTTTAGTAAGATGTAGTTTCCTTCCTTATCTCTTTTAATTAGATCTATTTTTGCTTTTGCTTGATCTTAGATCAGGATTGCTACCTCTGCTCTAGCCCTTTTCCTTTATTCTGTATGTATCACTCTGCTTTAAATGTGTTTCGTGTAAATAACATATTGTAGGATTTTGGCTTTTAATCCTGTCTGCTATCTATTTTTGTTTTATGGGAGAGTTCATCCCATTCCCATTCACAGTTAAAATTACTAACTTTTTATTTCTTGTCATCTTTCCCCCAAGTTATACTTTTCTCTTTCCTTTCCCCTCTTCCCTCTTCCCCAGTATTTTGCTTCTGATCATCCCCTCCTTAAAATAGCTCTCCTCTTTTCAGGCCCTCCCTTTTCCTTATACCTTTCCCCTTATACGTCTGTTCCCTTCTATTAGCTTCCCCCTTTCCTTTCCCCTTTCCCCTCCTACTTCCCTATATGGTGAGATAAGGTTTTCTGTGAAAGTACTGTGTCTGATATTCTCTCTTTGAGTTGAATCTGACGAGAGTAAGATTCACAAAATGTCCATCCCTCTTCCTTCTTTCCCTCAATTATATAATAGGTCTCTTTTGCCTCTTCAAGTGATGTAATTTACCCCATTTTAACTCCAGTTTCCTTTTCTTCCCAGTAGAATTCCCTTTCATCCTCTAATTTCCTTTAATATCATCAAAATCAAATTATACCAGTACCCTCTAAGTATACTAATAAAAGAGATACAGATCTCAAGAGTTAAACATATCATCTTCCCATATAGGGATATAAGTTTTTTTCACTTTTAAAAGAAAGAAGTTTTACTTTCCTTTTTACCTTTTTATGCTTCTCTTGAGTTCTTCAATTGAAGATCAAATTGTCTATTCATCTCTAGTCTTTTTCTCAGAAATAAAGGAAATTCAGCTCTTTCATTGAATGTCTGTCTTTTTCTCTGAAATAAATATTTGTGGGTTCTGTCACTACAAAACCCATTATGAGGTTTGATCTAGCGTTGATCTGAGGGATGCTAGAAGGAGTGCAGATAGAGATGTGTCTACTCTGTCATCTTGGCTCTATATATGTGTGTGTGTTTGTGTGTGTATGTGTGGTATATATATATATATATATATATATACACATATTCTTTATAATGGTTTTATGACATAGCATGTCAGCGTTCCCATTGAGTAAAGCTACAGAAATCATTTCTGTTTTAGGAAGTACACTTTCAAGGCAGCTAGATGGCTCATTGAATAGAACACCAGCACAAAATTCAGGAGAACCTGAATTCAGATACAGGCTCAGACACTTAAGACTTAATAGCTATGTGATCCTGGATAATTCACTTTACCCCAATTGTCTCACAAATAAAGGAAGCACACTTTCCAATTGAGTTTTTCTTTATGCAAAGAAAAATTAATGTAATGCACTTTAACTTCTTCCATTTTCTATACTCTTACCCTTCCATATCCCAAAATACCCACTCATCATGTTTTGGTCTCCATTTCTTAATGTCTTCTGACACACAACAATTTGTAATCCCAAGAGTACACTTTCCCCACTATAAATCCAGATACTGGTACAATTTCTTGGTACATTTGCCTTTACGTTTTTTACATTCCTTACTTTCAGATAGATTACCATACCTTTAAAAAAAGAAAATGAAGTTTTGAAATCTATCTTTATAAATCCATAGAAAATGAGATATTTTGCTGTAATCTCAATCATAGATTAGAGAGTTCATTCACTAACTTGAATTTTAAAAATGTAATCTTTAAATAAAGAATGCAACAGGATAAAATGGAAAAAAAATTCAGGTCTTGATAATAGATAGATGTATTGGATTTTACTCCTAAAATGCTTTTTTTCCCCTGAGGCAATTGGGGTTAAGTGACTTGCCCAAGGTCATGCAGCTAGGACATATTAAGTGTCTGATGCCAGATTTAAATTCAGGTCCTCCTGACTTTAGGACTGGTGCTCTAGCCACTGCACCACTTAGCTGCCTCCTAAAGTGCCTTTTTAAAAAAAACACTGTGGGAGGCGAAGTCAAGATGGTGGAGTGAGTGACTCTCTGTGTCCTCCTCTGACCTTCTCTCAAATCAACAGTAAAATAAGCCTCTGAACTGATCTTTAAGTCAACAAACCCAAAAATATTTAAACTAAGAAATTCTGCTTGTTGAAGTTACCTTTGAAGAACTTCATAGAGGTCTGTTTCAGTCAGGCAGAGGGGACGAGCAGTGGGGTGAGCAGTTTGCCCAGCATCTGTGAGAGGCAGGAAACTGGGTGGGGCTCAGCCTGGCAGAAACTCAAAACAGCTGGTGAGAGTTTCTGAGGCCCAGGACACTCTGCCCTGATTGCGGGCAGGTGCTCTGGCAGATCTGCCTTTTGTAAAAGGCAGTTTGTAACCCATTGAAAACGCATGATCCTAGCCCAACTGGCCCCCCACCAGAAGTTAAGTAGCAGAATTGCCCCAGAGCAAACTACCACAGCTAGCCGCTGCTTCTCTGTTTTGCACAGACCCCAAGCTTTTAAAATAAATAAATAAATAAAAAATGAGTAAGAAGAAGAAGAAGAGAGCTCTTACCATAGACAGCTTTCATGGAGAAAAAGAAAGGCAGACCCTAGATCCTGAGGTACCTGTAGACAAAGTAAATCCAGAGGAAGCCATCAGAGGAGATATAACCTGGTCCCCTTTTCAAAAAGCCTTTCTGGAAGATTGCATAATGAATCTCAAAAAAGAGCTGGATGATAAATGGGGAAATAAACTGAGATCAGTGCAAGAAGCCCTCCAAAAGAGATGTGATAAAGACACCAATTTACTGAAAAACAAAATTGGTGAATTGGAAATAGACAATAATGCACTGAAAAATAAAATTAGTGAAGTGGAAAAAGAGTGCAATGAACAAATTGGCCAGTTACAAAAGGAGCTAAAAAAGGTAACTGAAGAAAGCAACGCTTGAAAAATAAGAAGTGAACAAATGCAAGTGAATGACTCAATAAGACTTCAAAAATCAGTCAAACAAAAACAAAAAAATGAAAAAATAGAAGAAAATATGAAATATCTCCTAGGAAAAAACAACTGACTTGGAAAATAAATCTAGGAGAGACAATCTAAGGATTATTGGACTTCCTGAAAGCCATGATGAAAAAAAGAATCTAAACACTATCTTCCAGGAAATCCTGAAAGAAAACTGCCCTAAGGTTCTAGAATCAGAAGGCAAAATCACCATTGAAAGAATTCACCTGTAAGCTCCTGAAAGAGACCCCAAAATTAAAACCCTAAGGAATATAGTGGCTAAATTTCAGGACTTATTGTACCAAGGAAAAGATTTTGCTAGCATCTAGAAAGAAACAATTCAAATGCTGAGGATCTATAATTAGAATCACACACGATCTGTCAGCCTCCACATTGAAGGACAGAGGGGCCTGGAACCAGATAGTCCAAAAGGCAAGGGAATTTGGATTACAGCCAACAATAACCTATCCTGCTAGAATGAGCATTGTGCTCCAGAGAAGAAGATAGTCATTTAATGATATAGGTGAATTTCACCTATTTCTAATGAAAAGACCAGATCTGAACAAAAAATTCGACCTCCAAAACACAGAACTCAAGAGAAGCATAAAAAGGTAAAAAGGAAAGGATTCTCGAGAACTTTATTTCTACTATGGAGATACTTAAAGATTGGGGGTATAATTAGATATTATTTTGATAATATGAAAAAGAAAACTAGAGGGAGAAAGGTTATCATACTGGGGAAAAGAGGGAAAATGTGGTAAAATAAGATTTTTTTTTTAAAAAAAGAGGTAAAAATAAGGCAAAATCTCATGAAGAGGCAAAGAAAACCTATTATAATGGAGATAAAGAAAGGAGGGAGATGAGCATTGTGTATATCTTCTTCTCATGAGGTTGGGCTCTAAAAGTGTATATCAGACACTTTTGGTTTCACAGAGAAACTTGTCCTTCACTATAGGGAAGTGGGAGGGAAAGGAGAAAAGAAAGGGGTAAACTAATAGAAGGGAACATAGAAGAATCAGGGGAAAGGAGTAAAAAAAGGGGGGAGGGGCTCTAGAGGGTGGAGGCTTGTTTGGGGGAGGGAGTCATCAAAAGCAAAGTACTGAGGAGGGGGGAAGGGAGAAAAGGGAAAGGAAAGGGAAAAACATAACTTGGGTAAATAAGATGGCAGGAAATAAAGAATTAGTTATTCTAACTGTGAATGTGAATGGGATGAACTCTCCCATAAAGCAGAAGCGGATATCAGACTGGATTAAAAACCAGAATCCCACAATATATTGTCTACAAGAAACACATCTAAAGCATAGTGACACATACAGGATGAAGATAAAAGGCTGGAGCAGAACCTATTAGGCTTCAGGTGAACAAAAAAAAAAAAGCAGGGGTAGCAATCCTTATCTCAGATCAAATAAAAACCAAGATAGATCTAATCAAAAGAGATAAGGAAGGAAACTATATTTTATTAAAGGGTACCATAGATAATGTAGCAATATCTATACTAAATATATAAGCACCAAGTGCAATAGCACACAAATTCCTAGGGGAGAAATTAAGAGAGATGCAAGAAGAAATAGACAGCCAAACGATACTAGTGGGGGATCTCAACCTTGCTCTCTCAGAATTAGATAAATAAAACCACAAAATAAATAAGAAAGAAACTAAGGAGGTAAAGCAATTGTTAGAAAAGTTAGGTATGATAGATCTTTGGAGAAAATTTAATGGAGACAGAGGGGGGTTTATTTTTTTCTCAGCAGTCCATAGAACATATACAAAAAATGCCCATGTGTTAGGGCATAAAAACCTCAATATCAAATGCAGAAAGGCAGAAATAATACATGCGGGTTTTTCAGACCATGATACAATAAAAATCACATGTAATATAAGGCCAGAATAAAATAAACCAAAAGTTAATTGGAAATTAAATAATCTAATCCTGAAGAATTAATGGGTGAAAGAGCAAATCCTAGAAACAATCAATAATTTCATCCAGGAGAATGACAATAAGGAGACAACATACCAAAATTTGTGGGATACAGCCAAAGTGGTTATAAGGGGCAATTTTATATCTCTAGATGCTTACTTGCATAAAATAGAGAAAGAAAACATCAATGAATTGGGCTTATTATTAAAAAAAACTAGAAAAAGAACAAATTAAAAACCCTCAATTAAATACCAAATTGGAAATTCTAAAAAATAAAAGGGGAAATTAATAAAATTTGAAATAAGAGAACTATTGAATTAATAAATAAAACTAAGAGTTGGTTTTATGGAAAAAACCAACAAAATAGATAGGCCTTTAGTTAATTTGATCAGAAAAAGGAAAGAGGAAAATCAAATTATTAGTCTCAAGAATGATAAGGGAGAACTTTCCCCTAATGAAGAGGAAATTAGAGTAATAATTAGGAGGTACTTTGCCCAACTTTATGCCAGTAAATTTGATAATCTTAATAAAATGGAGGAATATCTACAAAAATATAGATTGCCCAGGTTGACAGAAGAGGAAATAAATTATTTAAATAACCCCATATTAGAAAAAGAAATAGAACAAGCTATTAACCAACTCCCTAAGAAAAAATCTCCAGTGCCAGATGGATTTACATGTGAATTCTACCAAACATTCAAAGAACAATTAATTCCAATACTATACAAACTATTTGAGAAAATAGGGATGGAAGGTATACTACCAAATTCCTTCTATGATACCGATATGGTGCTGATAGCTAAACCAGGTAGGGTGAAAACAGAGAAAGAAAATTATAGACCAATTTCCCCAATGAATATTGATGCAAAAATCTTAAATAAGATATTAGCAATGAGATTACAAAAAGTCATCCCCAGGATAGTACACTATGACCAAGTAGAATTTATACCAGGAATGCAAAGCTGGTTCAATATTAGAAAAACTATCAGCATAATCAATCATATTAATAACCAAACTAACAAAAACCATATGATTATCTCAATAGATGCAGAAAAGGCATTTGATGAAATCCAACACTCATTCCTATTAAAAACACTAGAGAGTATAGGAATAAATGGGCTTTTCCTTAAAATGATTAATAGCATCTACTTAAAACCATCAAGCATCGTGTGTAATGGAGACAAACTAGAACCATTCCCCATACGATCAGGAGTGAAATAAGGCTGCCCACTGTCACCATTACTATTTAATATAGTATTAGAAATGTTAGCTTTAGCAATAAGAGAAGAAAAAGAGATAAAAGGAATTAGAGTAGATAATGAAGAAACCAAATTATCACTCTTTGCAGATGACAAGATGATATACTTAGAGAACTCTAGAGACTAATCTAAAAAATTACTAGAAACAATTCACAACTTTAGCAAAGTGGCAGGATTCAAAATTAATCCACATATATCATCAGCATTTTTATATATTACCAATAAAGTTCAGCAGCAAGTGATACAAAAAGAAATTCCATTCCAAATAACGGATGTTAGTATAAAATATTTGGGAATCTATCTGCCAAGGAAAAGTCAGAAACTATATGAACTAAACTACAAAACACTTTCCACACAAATAAAATCAGACCTCGTCAGCTGGAAAAACATTAAGTGCTCATGGGTAGGCTGAGCAAATATAATGAAAATGGCAATACTACCCAAACTAATCTACTTATTTAGTGCCATACCAATCAAACTCCCAAGAAATTATTTTACAGATGTAGAAAAAATAGTAGTAAAGTTCATTTGGAAGAACAAAAGGTCAAGAATTTTAAGGGAATTAATGAAAAAAAAAGGCAGATGAAGGTGGCCTTGCTGTACCATATCTAAAACTACATTATAAAGCAGCGGTCATCAAAACCATTTGGTACTGGCTAAGAAATAGAGCAGTCGATCAATGGCATAGGATAGGATTTCAGGACAATATAGGCAATAACTTTAACAATTTAGTGTCTGATAAACCCAAAGACCGCAGCTTTTGGGGCAAGAACTCACTATTTGGCAAAAACTGCTGGGAAAATTGAAACTAGTGTGGAAGAAATTAGGGCTTGACCCACACCTAACACCACATACCAAGATAAGATCTAAATGGGTTCATGACCTAGATATAAAGAGTGATATTTTAAGCAAATTAGAGGAAGGTAGTATAGTTTACCTCTCAGACCTGTGGAGATGGAATAAATTTATATGCAAAGAAGATCTGGAACTCCTAATTGGACACCAGATAGATAATTTTGATTATATTAAGTTAAAAAGTTTCTGTACAAATAAAACTAATGCAGACAAGATTAGGAGGGAAGCATCAAATTGAGAAATCATCTTTACATTTAATGGCTCTGATAAAGGTCTCATTTCTAAAATATATAGAGAAATGTCTCATATTTATAAGAATTCAAGCCACTCTTCAATAGATAAGTGGTCAAGGGATATGAACAGACAATTTTTAGATGATGAAATTAAAACCATCTCTAGTCATATGAAAAGTTGCTCCAAATCACTATTGATCAGAGAAATGCAAATTAAGACAACTCTGATGTGCCAGTACATACCTGTCAGATTGGCTAAAATGACAGGAAAAGACAACGATGAATGTTGGAGGGGATGTGGGAAAACTGGGACACTAATACATTGTTGGTGGAACTGTGAACAGATCCAACCATTTTGGAGAGCAATTTGGAGCTATGCTCAAAAATTTATCAAGCTGTGCATACCTTTTGACCCAGCAGTGTTTCTACTGGGCCTATATCCCAAAGAGATCTTAAAGGAAGGAAAGGGCCCCACATGTGCAAGAATGTTTGTGGCAGCCCTTTTTGTAGTGGCTAGAAACTGGAAACTGAAGGGACGCCCATCAATTGGAGAGTGGCTGAATAAATTATGGTATATGAATGTTATGGAATATTATTGCTCTGTAAGAAACGACCAGCAGGACGATTTCAGAGAGGCCTGGAGAGACTTGCATGAAGTGATGCTGAGTGAAACGAGCAGAACCAGGAGATCATTATACACAGCAACAACAGTATTACATGATGATCAATTCTGATGGACATGGCTCTCTGCAACAAAGAATTGTCTCAAACCAGTTCCAATTGTTCAGTGAAGAAAGCCATATACACCCAGAGAGAGGGATATGAAATATAGACCAGAACATAACATTGTCATGCTTTCTATTGATGTTTGCTTGCATTGTGTTTCCTTTCTCTGATTTTCTTTTTTTTCCTCATAGATAGGATTTTTCTTGCACAACTTGTCAAGTATTTTAACATTATTAACATGTAGTGGACTTCCTGCCATCTAGGGGAGGGGAAGGGACTGGGGGCAAAATTTGTAACAGAAAGCTTTGTAAAGATGAATGCTGAGGAACTACCCATTCATATGTTATACAAATAAAAAGCTTTAACAATAAATAAATAAATTAAATTAAATTTTAAAAAAAGAATTCCAGCCACTCTTCAATAGATACATGGTCAGGAGATATGAACAGACAATTTTCAGATGATGAAATTAAAACCATTTCTAGTCTTATGAAAAGTTGCTCCAAATCAGTATTGATCAGAGAATGCAAATTTAGACAACTCTGAGGTACCACTGCACACCTGTCAGATTGGCTAACATGACAGGAAAAGATAACAATGAATGCTGAAGGGGTTGTGGGAAAGCTGGGACACTAATACATTGTTGGTGGAACTTGGAATGGATCCTACCATTCTGGAGAGCAATTTGGAGCTATGCTCAAAAAGTTATCAAGCTGTGCATACCCTTTGACCCAGCAGTGTTTCTATTGGACTCTTCAATATCTGACCACCATTAACTTCCACATAGTCAGCACACTGTCAATTGTATCCAAAGAGATCTTAGAGGAGGGAAAGGGCCCCACATGTGTAAGAATGTTTGTGGCAGAACGAGCAGAACCAGGAGATCATTATACACGGCAACAACAATATTACATGATGATCAATTCTGATGGACATGGCTCTCTGCAACAAAGAAATGTCTCAAACCAGTTCCAATTGTTCACTGAAGAAGACATAGTCAGCACACTGTCAATAGTATCAAGGCAATGTCTTGGCAAAGAAATCTGTGGATAGAAAAGTTATGAACGTATCTTATCTTAATGAGTCATGAAGACTCAGTTAGCTTGGACTCAAATGTAAGATTGGAGTTCAAGATTTGCATTTAATAGAGAGTGATCAAACAAGGAGATGGGAGATGGAACAATAATGATCACAATCTATTTATAATGTGTTCTTCCTCTTTTTTTCTTCCTTTTATGGGTATATAACTGGTTACCCTATGTTTCAATACACCCTCCTGCTTGACTGTGACAAACCCACATCTAGCTGGCCAGAATTTTTTTTTTCATATTTCACTGGGTTTACCAAGAGCTGAACAAAATAAGAAATACAGTCTCTTTCAGCTATTCTATTCTAAGTTTTTTCTGATATAAGGAAGCCTGAAGAAGAGGCTCTCATTCTCACTCTATTTACTACAGTCCTATTAAAAAAACTCATACAATTTTTTGTCTATTATATTTCATAACTTCTTCCATCTCATTAATGGGTCACCTGTGGGAAAAAAGTCTTCACTGATTTTTCTATATATAAGATCATAGGATTTAAAGCTAGCTTGTACTAGAAATTATTTACTTCAAATGCATTATTTCACAGATGAGACAATGAGTCTTAGAATGAGGAAGATTTTAGAAATATGAAAAATTGTTGAAATATATGCTGTTGGACTTCATATTTATTCTTCTTATATTAACTACCTGTTTAAATTGTTCAGCCATGGGAACTTTGTGTGTTTTGCTTTACTTTACTTAAGTGTAACTGAAAAGATTTTCAGAAAGTCTTCCTTAACTTAGTTTGATGCTGCACCTGACCCTTACTAGCTTTCTGGCTTTTAAACCAGGTAATAAACCTCTTGGCTTCAATTTTTTCAAGTAAAAAATTATAAAAATTTTGACTAGAGGAACTCTGATTTCTCTTCTAGCTAGTATCCTACAGTCTTGCTGTGATATTGAAATAATGAAGATGCACCATTACTTTCTGCCCTAGCTTCTTGTGTTCTTTAAATATATAACAACCTGTCACTGACATATGTTCTGTCTCTTCCCAGCCCTTGTTACAAATATAACTTTTGTCCAACTCAACAGACTTTTTTTGGTCTGTGTGAAGGTTGTTTTCCCTTTATCTTTATTAGAGGTAGGAAAGGCTCAAGGCCTACAAACTACAGCCAGGGTTGGCTACTCAGTACTGATTTAGTAGCCAGTGGATCAGCAGCCTAGTGGTAAGACTGCCAAAGAAACTAGAGAAAGCAAATAGTGATCCCTGAAATACCAGCATAACAGGCAGGACTTGGCTAAGTCTACACAGAACAGTGGGAAAGCCTGCAGTCCCCAGTGCAGAGGGAAGCCCTATTTCCTTATACAGGCAGCTCAGGATACTTTGTCCTGTGCCCAAGGAGCAGACCTCAACCTTTAAAGTGAGCAAGAAAAGCAAAGAGATAGAGAAGAACAGAACTGAAACCCTGAGGACACTAAAGGCAAACTGCTTCCAGACGAAGTTTCAAAAGGGAATATGAACTGGTCTCTAACTCAGAAAGCTATCTTGGGAGAATTCAAAAAAAAAGGATTTAAAGAGAGGTAGAAGTAAAGTGGCGAAAGGAAATGAAAGCTTTGCAGGAAAGTTTAGAAAAGGAAACACAGAAATTAACTGAAGAAAACAACTTAAAATACAGTTGGTGAAATGAATATATATATATATATATATATACTAAAGAAAAATACTTCTTAAAAGCAAAACTGGTGAAATGGAAAAAAATCAATGAAGAAAAAAAACTCTTTAAAAGTACAGTTGGCCAAATGCATTAAAGAAAGCTTGCTGAAGAAAATAATTAACTAAAAATTAGAACTGCACAAATGGATGTGAATGACATCAAGAATTAGTCAGACAAAACCAAAACATGAAAAAATAAAGAAAATGTGAAATTCTTCACTGGAAAAACAATTGACCTGAAAAACAGATCCAGAAAAAAGACATTCAAAGAATTATTGGACTATCTGAAAAGACAGACATAGAGAAGGAAACAGAGGTATACAGAGACAGAGACAGACACAGAGAAAGAGACAGACAGGTTGACATGTACGTGTGCACACACACATACACAAATACAGAATCTTTTGGAAATACTGGAGATATTCAAAAACTGTAGTTAAAAAACTCTGTAAATTCACACTAGTGCTTTCTCTGCATTTAAAAGTCTTTGTTTCTTAGTTATCTGGGACACTGAGAGATTGATTTGAATGAAGTCACTTAGTTACTTTATGTGAGAGGCAGCACTTGAACACAAAGCATCCCCATCAAGAGGCCAGCTTTAAATCCCTCATACCACAGGCCCAGTTATATTTCAGACAAAATGTGAAAGGATGAAACTTCAGAACAAAGCAAATAGTATGAGACACAGAATATTTAAAACCAATAAATGACTTCTTAATCTCTATCAGTTTCAGAAAGATGTGCCAGCCAGATTAGAAGACCTGTGCACCATTAACTTATCCAGACACAGCATAATGTAAATATTTCTAGAAGGGCAGTCTTAGAAGAGAAATATATGGGTATCAAAGTTATGGACATCTCATGATAAGAAAGTTTTAAGGATTTTCCTTTTGAGCTAAGCAAGATAAATAAATTTCACATCTTGTATAAGGTTAGAGTTTCAAGGTTTCAATTATAGAGAATAACAAAATACAGAAATGGAAAAAAGTAAGATGTTTATGTTAAGCTTAATAAAACTGATTAACCCATTGATGAAGGCATTATGAGAAGTCACAGGCTTATCAGAATACAGCTCAGGCTCATTTTCTTAACGTTGCTTTTTCAGTTCCATTCCTCACAAAGCATAATTATTGTCATTACAAAAAACACTAAACAAAGATTTTGTTTGTACATAGCAATAAAAGCTTAAAGAATGTATGCAGTGAGTTTTGTGAAGACAATGGAACTTGTAGAATGATTTCCCTCCAGGTACTTGTGAGACAACAGGGTATCACCGCTCTTGTCCAAAGCCCAGAATTTCTTCCATATGTCCTCTGCTGCCTTGTACTTTATTAGGGGCTCATACTAAGGAAGGAAGCTGACTAGTAGCACTGTGTGTTAAAGGCTGCTCTGGATTGTATGTTGCATTTGGGAAGACATCAGTGCATCACTAAAAAGTCATCTGGATACTTTGGTGAATTATCAGAGAGAAAGGATGCTCTCCATTGGTCCTTGGATTTTCTTATGCATTGACAGATCCATTACATTAAACCTGAGAATTGAAATTGGTGATGTACTTCCCATTAGACTCCATGATACCTGAGGTAAGCAGGTGACAAAATGGTGCATGTTGTGGTCATAGGACAGCAGTCTCACATCAAAAGCAGTTAATGTGCCAGTTGCCTAACATGACAAGAAGCACAGGAGCATTCTATTCTACTGGGGTAGTGAGAAAGTGAACCCCTGAAAATAGAAGTTCAAAGGTACCAAAATCAACATGTAAAGTGATGGAAAGATCAGCTCTTGAACACAATGGATCACTGAGTTCATTAACTCAGTTCCAGAATTCAAACATATTCTAAACATCATTTCTAAATTCTTAGCCTTTTGGTTCATTGGTAGACAAGGGCAAAAAGCCTGTGCTTTCCTGCAATTGAAGTATCTTCTATTGTTTGAGGAAATAATATTTTGGCTTTCTCTCTTTTGGTGATTTTTTTTCCTGGTACTACAAATATCTGAAGCAATGATGAAGGAAATTCTTGATTGGAGGGAACCATGGATCTTTGCAATAAAGTTAAGTTCAATATTGGAGAAAAAACACAAGAACTATGCTAAGACTCAGAATTCTGTCATCAATAGAGGATACAGGTTAGAACATTTATTGCTAATGCAGATCATATCTTTAATAATCTTCCTGGTATAGCTCTTCCACTATCTACCACAAACACATGCAGAATTCCCTCATTTTCTCCAACAAATTGCTTATCTCTGGTACCATGTAGATATCCTCCAACATCATGGATGTGTTAGAGAAATTTTTCAGTGAGATGTGAAATAAATCATTTTCCTTAGCTCTGAATATATAAGATCTATTAGCCCTCCACTTTTCTTTTACAGCAGAGGAAAGAAAAAGGCAAACATGTGAAAGCAGCTGACTGATTTCGTACACACATAGCCTATGGCAGAAGCAGGAACTCCAAGATCTATAAATGCTCTTTCCAACTGTTTTCCTAAGCTGAACATTATTGTACTCTTAAAGAAGTAAGAGAACTGGATAGAAATAGATAACTTTAATCTTGGGAAGGACTTCTGGAGATTAGACAGATCCTGTGGAGCTTGGGACGTTCCTATCCCATAAATAGTCATAGAAATGTTTATTCACTGGCTGGCAGAAGGTGAATAAAGTTTCTTAATATAGAAGGTTCAGATCTAGTCATCCTACAGGTTAACAAAATCTTCTGTGTACAAATCCTATTAAGAGACAAACCTCTCTCAAGGGGAGAAAAATTTGTATATATGTGTGTGTATATGACTTTGTTTATATACATGTATATGTACATATATATAAATATATGCATATACATATGTGCAAATATATATGTATATATAATGCTTTATGAAACCATAGTAAAATTGATGATCTTATTCATGATTGTTACAACTTTTTGTTGTTTTTGTAAGAAATTCCTGCAGATTTCTCTTATAGTTGACTTCATTCTTAATATCATATTTCAAATTGACTTCAACATTTTAAAAAGTAATCATACATGTCT
The DNA here is from genome assembly GCA_023553655.1 of Myrmecobius fasciatus. Taxonomy (NCBI): domain Eukaryota; kingdom Metazoa; phylum Chordata; class Mammalia; order Dasyuromorphia; family Myrmecobiidae; genus Myrmecobius; species Myrmecobius fasciatus. The sequence continues at coordinate 33,881 of JAJPUD010014252.1, forward strand.
CTCTCTCTCTCTTTTTGCTGCCTTGGAAAAGCTAATATTTCTCATCCTGATCCTGCAATTCACATGCCAGATATTCTCCCAGTACTTTTACTCACTTTTCTCCATGTTTGAGTCTTTCTTCTCCCACCCCTTCTTCTCCACTGAGACCTGCTACTTATCTATTCTAAATTGTTTCCAGAGTTCTGCTTTTTTGGCTTGGTTATCTTAACAGGGGAAATTGTCTCTCAAGATCTAAGTTACATTTATGGCAAGATCAATTTCTTCTTAGGGGAATCCCTTCCCCATATTTTGCTTTGTAACCAACTTAGATTGTAATATTTTCTTTGTATAATTTTCACTGTAAGAATTTTTTCAATCAGATTTTCAAAATATTTCACCTTAATGTAGAATAGAATTTCACTGTGGCTTGAAATACTTCCTTTTAAAATATCAGTGTCCTATGGAGCAACATGCAGAACCCATAAGTATAGAGGTATTATAGGCTCCTGGCAAACTTCCACCACTCAGTCTTTCATGTATAGGATCTACTCTGAATTGAACCTAAATATGATGAGTAGGGACTAGTCTCACTTTTCTTGCCTTCCTTTATTCTCTGCTGAGTTGACTTTTCCTTACCTCCTCCATAATTGTCATATTCCAGCCAACAATCCTCAACATGAGGATTCTCTGCTTAATGTTTGTGATCTTGGTGAACTCCTATGCTAGCACAAGTATGATGCAGGGGTGGAACAATGGATATGAAGAATTAATATGGAGATTAGTCTGGGCCCTCATCAGTTGTCTGGAATAACTGATCCTTCTATTAGGCCTGGGATTTTTTTCCTTTACTTTTTTATAATGGTTTTTTTTTTTATTTTTAAAAATACATGCTAAGTAAGTTTTAAAAATTTCCCCTTGCAAAACCTTGTGGTCCATATTTTTCTTCCTCTTCTTCCTCCCCTACACAGCAAGTAATCCAATATAGATTAAATATATGCAATTCTTCTATACATATTCCCACATTTATCATACTGCCCAAGAAAAAGTAGATCAAAAAGAGAAAAAAACAACAAAGGTAAAAATACCCTATTGTGATCCACTTTCCATCTTCAGAGTCCCCTTTCTGGATGGAAATAGCTCTCTAAATTGATCATCTCAAAATCTTGTTATTGCAGTGTACAATGACCTGGTTCTGTTCATTTCACCTAACATCAGTTGTGATGTTTATCCAGGCTCTTTGAAATCATCCTGCTGATCATTTCACATAGAACAATAACATTCTATAACTTTTATATACCATAACTTGTTAAGTTATTTCCCTACTGCTGGGCATCCACTCAAATTTTCAGTTGCTTACCATTACAAAAGGTCTGACACAAACATTTTTTAAACATGTGGGTCCTTTTCTCTTTTCTATGAGCTCTTTGGCATGCTGACCAAGTAGAGACACTCCTGCACAGTTTGTTACCTCTCTGGGCATAGTTCCAAACTGATCTCCAGAATGGTCAGAGCAGTTCACAAGTCCACCAACAATGTATTAGTGTCCCAGTTTCCCCACATCTTCTCTAACATTTATCATTATCTGTTCCCGTCATCTTAGTCAATCTGAGAAGTATGAATTAGTATCTCAGAGTTCTCTACATTTGCATTTTTCTAATCAATAATGACAGAGCATTTTTCATATGATTTGAATTGGTTTAGTTTTTTGTCTGAAAATTATCTGTTCATATCCTTTGATCATTTATCAAAATGGCTTGTATTCTTACAAATTTGCATAAAATCTGTATATATTTTAGAAATAAAGCCATTTTCAGAATGCCCGGATATACATTTTGTTCTACACTTTTCTGCTTCCCTTCTAATCTTGGCTGCATTGGTTTTGTTTGTAGAAAATCTTCTATAATCAAAATTATCCATTTTGTATTTTAAAATGTTCTCTAGTTTTTTGTTTGGCATAAATTCCTTCTTTCTCCTTGTTCTCCTAATTTGCTTATAGTATCACCCTTATATTTAAATAATGAATGCATTTCAATATTATTTTAGTATAGGGTGTTAGGTGTTGGTTAATGCCTAGTTTCTATCATACTATTTTCCAATTTTTCCAGCACTTTTTGTCACATAGTGAGTTCTTATCCCAGGAGCTGCATCATTGGGTTCATCAAACACTAGCTTACTATAGTCATTGACTATTATGTCTTGTGAACCTAACCTATTCCACTGATTCACTATTCTGTTTCTTAGGCACTAACAAATGGTTTCGAGACCACTGCTTTATAATACAATTTTAGGTCTAGTATAGCTAGGCCACCTTCATTTGCATTTTTTTCATTCATTCCCTTGAAATTTTTGACATTTTGTTCTTCCAGATAAACTTTATTACCTTTTATAGCTCTCTAAAATAATTTTTTGGCAGTTTGATTGAGATGACACTGAATAAGCAAACTAATTTAGATAGAATTTTCATTTTTATTATATTAGCTTGATTTTTCCATGAGCACTTGATATTCGAATTTCCAGTTGTTTAGATCTAACTGTATTTGTGTGATAAGTGTTTTGTAATTTTGCTCATACAATTCCTGGCTTTATCTTGGCAGGTAGATTCCCAAATATTTTATATTATCTATAGTTATTTTAAATGAGATTTCTCTTTCTAACTCTTGTTGTTGAAATTGGTGGGTAACATAGAAATGCCAATGATTTATGTGGATTTAATTTACTTTATATCTTGAAAATTTGTTAAATTTGTTAATTATTTCTAATAATTTTTAGCTATTCTCCAGGATTCTCTAAGTATACCATCATATCATCTGCAAAGAGTGCTGATTTTGCTGCCTCATCACCTACTCTAATTCCTTCCATTTATTTTCTTCTCTTATTGCTAAAGCTAACAGTTCTAATACAATATTGAATAATAATGATGATAGTAGGCAAGCTTGTTTCACTCCTGATCTTACTGAGAATGCTTCTAGCTTTTTTTTCATTACATATGATGCTTGCTGATAGTTTTAGATAATGCTACTTATCATTTTAAGGAAAATTGTATTTATTCCTAAGCTCTCTAGTGTTTTTAATCGGAATGGGCTTAGTATTTTGGAAAATTTTTTTTCAGCATCTATTAATATTATCACGATTTCTGTTAGTTTGGTTATTAATATAGTCCATTGTGCTAATATGTTTCATAATATTGAATCAGCCATGCATTTCTGGTATTAATTGTCATACTGCATTAACCTTTGTTATAGTGTATTACCCTCATGATAAATTGCTGTAATCTCTTTGCTAATATTTTATTTTAAATTGTTGCATTGATATTAATTTGGAAAATTTGTCTCTAATTTCCTTTCTCCTTTTTGACCCTTCCTGGTTTATATATCTGCACCATATCTCGGTCATAAAATAAATTTGTTAGGACTCTTTCTTTGCGGATTTTTCCAAATAGGTTGCATACTATTGGAATTGTGTTCTTTAAATGTTTGGTAGAATTTACTTGTGAATTTTTCTGGCCCTAGATTTTTTTTTCCCTTAGGAATTTCATTAATAGCTTCTTCAATGTCCTTTTCTAAAATGGGACTAAGTAATTTATTTCCTCATCTGTTAAACTGAGCAATCCTTATTTCTGTAAGCATTCATCCATTTCACTCAGATTATCAGATTCATTGGCTAACATACAATTAAGCAAAATAGCTCCTAATTATTTCTTTACTTTCCATTTCATTAGTGGAGAGTTCATCCTTTTTTTTTCTTTTTTAGACTGGTTATTTGATTTTTTTTTCTTTTTCTAATCAAATTAACTAAATACTTATTTATATTGTTGGTTTTCTCATAAAACAAATTTTTTGTTTTATTTATTAGTTTAATAATTTTCTTACTTTCAGTTTATTAACCTTTCTTTATATTTTCAGAATTTCAAATTTGGTATTTAATTGGGTGGTTTTAATGTGTTCTTTTGCTAGCTTTTTAAATCGCATGCCCAGTTCATTGATCTTCTCTTTCTCTATTTTTTTTTTCATGTAGTATCTAGAGTTATAATTTCACCTAAGAATTGCTTTGGTTGCATGCTATAAATTTTGATTTGAAGTCTCATTATTTTCATTATTTTTGGATGAAATTATCAATTTTTTATGGTTTGTTGTTTTGTCCATTTATTCTTTAGAATTAGGTTATTTAATTTCCAATTAATTTCTAGCCTATTTGCCCCAAGCCCTTAATTACATGTAATTTTTAATTGCATCATGATCTGTGCAGTTTTCTTTTACAATTTCTTGAAAGATGTGCAGATTTTTTTTTTTCATCATGGTTTTCAGGTAGTCCAATAGTTCTTTGAATGTCTTTTTCTGGTTCTGTTTTCCAGGTCAGTTGTTTTTCCAATGAGGCATTTAACATTTTCTTTATTTTTTCATGTTTTTTTTTTCTGACTAATTCTTGATGTCTCATTGACTCATTCACATCCATTTGTGCAGTTCTAATTCTTAATTATTTTCTTCACCATGATTTTTTTATTCATTTGGCCAATTGTTCGTCTTTTTTTTTAAGCTTTTTGCTGAGGCAATTGAGATTAAGTGGCTTGCCCAGGATCACACAACTAGGGAATGTTAAGTGTCTGAGGCCACATTTGAACTCAGGTCTTCCTGACTTCGGGGCTGGTTCTCTATTCACTGCACCACCTAGCTGCCCCCAATTGTTCTTCTAAAGGAGCTTTTTTGTTCCTTGGATTTTTTTTCCATTTCACCAGTTCTGTTTTTTAAGAAGTATTTTTCTTCAGTATATATATATTTTTTTTCCATTTCACCAAATGCATTTTTAAGTTGTTTTCTTCAGGTAATTTCTGTGTTTCTTTTTCCAGACTTTCCTGTAAAGTTTTCATTTCCTTTCCCCACTTTACTTCTACCTCTCTTTTAAGACCTGTTTTGAATTGTTCCAAGAAAGTCTTTTGAGCTAGAGACCAGTTCATATTGCCTTTTGAAACTTCATCTGGAAGCAGTTTGCTTTTAATGTCCTCAGGGTTTCAGTTCTGTTATTCTCTATCTCTTTGTTTTTCTTGCTCACTTTAAAGGTTGAAGTCTGCTCCTTGGGCACAGGAGACAAGTGTCATGAGCTCCCTCTATAGGAGGCTTCACACTGCACTAGAACTGGGACTGCAGGCTTTCCCTCTGCTCTATGTGGACCTGGCCAAGTGCTGCCTGTTATGCTGGGATTCAGGAGCACACTATTTGCTTTCTCTAGTTTCTTTGGAATTCTCACAGCAAGGCTGCTGATCTACTGCCTACTGAATCACTACCGAGTAGTCAACCCCGCTGTAATTTGTAGGCCTTTTCTACCTCTAATCAAGATGAAGGGGAAACAACCTCCACACAGATCAAGGAATCGAGTAGGAGAGCAGTTTTTACTGAAGTCAACAAAAGTTGTGTTTGTAACAAGAATAAGGAAGGGCCAGGAAGAGACAGAACATGTGACAATGAGAGGTTGTTATGTATTTAAATAACACAGAAAACTAGAACAGAAAGGAATGGTGCATTTACATAATTATCCCAATATCACTGCAAGACTAGGATCCTATCTGGAAGAGAACTCAGAGTTCCTCTAGTCAAACCTCCTTAATTTTATACATGAAAAAATTGAAGTCAGGAGAGGTTTATTATCTGGCTTAACGTCACCAAGTTTAGTAAGAGTGTGATGTGGTATCTAGCCAAGTTAAGGAAGAAGGCTTTCTGCAAACTTTTTTCAATTATACATAAGTAAAGTAAAACTCAAGCAAAACACACAAAGTTCCTTTGGCTGAATAATTTAAATGAGTTTTTAATACAAGAAAAAAGGTGTATATAAAGTCTAATATATTTCAATTATTTCTCATATTTTAAACAATGTAAATCAATTGACATAACAAAGAAACCCAAATTACATCTAAAATACCCGAGTTAGCACCATTTGCTTTCCTTGACAAGTAAAGACAGAGATTTTGGGAAACATTTGTTCAGAATATAGTCCTGTGCCCAAAATTCTATGGAGGATGATGGAAGATTATGAGCAGTTTTACTTCCTAAAATGAAAGTAGATAAATATAAAATCATTTTTTTCCAAAAAGCTTGGCAAGCAACTAAAACAGGATATTTCACCGTGAGATCTTGCAAGAATGAAAATGGAAGAAAACCAAAAAATTCATGATGGAAAAAAATCAGAAAAGGCTTTTGTTTCAAATCAGAAGCACTTCTATTAAGAACAAGGGATCTCTTACCTTCTGGTAAGATGTGAAAAAATGAATAACAAAGATCAATTTACCCAGAGTAGGGGCATACAATCTTTTTACCAGAAAAGAAAAAGAAATCACAGGAATATGAATAGGAAATTAAATAATAAAACTATTTGTTTTTGCAATGATCCTATATTTGGCAGACCTCAAAAGATTCAACTAAAAAGTTTGCTGAAACAATGTTAAGAAAAGTAGTGGAATATAAAGTAAATCTAATAAATCATCAGTCTACATATATACATATATATGTGTGTGTGTGTGTATGTGTGTGTGTGTGTGTATCAAACAAAACCATAGAATAAGAGATAGCAAATTATACTTCATTTAAAAATCACTCTAAACAGTTTAAACTACCTGGAAGTACACCTGCAAAAAATCCAAAACAAATAATTGGAGAAATACTATATTTTCATTGATAGGCAGAGTCAATATAATTAAAATGAAAATTTTACCTTAAGTAATTCACATATTCAATACTAACCAAATTAAATTAAGGGAGAATACATTTTAACATTTAGAAAAAATGACAAAATTCATTTGGAAGAACAAAAAGTCAAGAATATCAAAGGAATAATTTATTTTTAAAATGTTAAGTAGGGGGGGTGGAGCCATGGTGGCGGAGATCAGACAGGAGTCTCTGTAACCTCCACTAACCTCCCCTCAAACCAACAACGTATGAAGCCTCTAGACTGATTCTGAAGCAAAAAAATCCATAATATCTGGAGAACAACACGATTCTAGAAGAAGATACTCCGGAAGAACCTCAAAACAGGTCTGTTTTAATTGGGCAGGGGGGTGGTCTGCTGAACCCAGACTGCAGTGCAGGGAAACCAGGGCAGGGAGCTGGAGCAGGGAGCTGGAACAGGAGTCGAACAGGAGTGGGAGTGTTGTGCTTTTCACACACCTGGGAGTCTTCTGCGGGCTTCTTGGAACAATCTGTCCTGATTGTGGGCAGGTGGCTTGGAGGGTCTGCCTTTTGAGGGGGATAGATTGTGAACCACTGAACCCCTGATGAGCATGGGACCTAGCTGCCATTACACAGCACCTTAAAGCAATCAATCAAACAACAGGACTGATAAGCACCAGAAATAATTCAATCAGCAAAACCACCCCAGGGTGAACTAAAGCAGAACTGCCCAGCACCTGACATAATTCAATCAGC
>JAJPUD010014253.1:0-13801 GCA_023553655.1 Myrmecobius fasciatus
AAGGGGATTAATGAAAAAAAAAGGCTGAAGATGGTGGACTTGCTGTACCAGATCTAAAACTATATTATAAAGCAGCGGTCATCAAAACCATTTGGTACTGGCTAAGAAATAGAGTAGTCGATCAGTGGAATAGGATAGAATCACAAGACAAACTAGGCAATAATTATAGCAATTTGGTTTTTGATAAACCCAAAGACCCCAGCTTTTGGGATAAGTATTCACTATTTGACAAAAACTGCTGGGAAAACTGGAAACTAGTGTGGAAGAAATTAGGGCTTGACCCACATCTAACACCACATACCAAGATAAGATCTAAATGGGTTCATGATCTGGATATAAAGAGTGATTTTGTAAACAAGTTAGAGGAACATAATATAGTTTACCTCTCAGACCTGTGGAGATGGAATAAATTTATGTCCAAAGAAGAAATGGAACTTTTAATTGAAAACCAGATCGATAACTTTGACTATATTAAGTTAAAAAGTTTTTGTACAAACAAAATCAATGCAGACAAGATTAGGAGGGAAGCAATAAATTGGGAAATCATCTTTACATTTAAGGGTTCTGATAAAGGTCTCATCTCTAAAATATATAGAGAATTGTCTCATATTTATAAAAATTCAAGCCATTCTCCAATCAATAAATGGTCAAAGGATATGAACAGACAATTTTCAGAGGATGAAATTAAAACTATTTATAGTCATATGAAAAGGTGCTCCAAATCACTATTGATCAGAGAAATGCAAATCAAGACAACCCTGAGATACCACTTCACACCTGTCAGATTGGCTAAAATGACAGGAAAAGTTAATGATGAATGTTGGAGGGGTTGTGGGAGGGCTGGGACACTGATGCATTGTTGGTGGAGCTGTGAACGGATACAGCCATTCTGGAGAACAATTTGGAGCTATGCTCAAAAAGTTATCAAACTGTGCATACCCTTTGACCCAGCAGCATTTCTATTGGGCTTATATCCCAAAGAAATCATAAAGGAAGGAAAAGGCCCCACATGTGCAAGAATGTTTGTGGCAGCCCTTTTTGTAGTGGCTAGAAACTGGAAATTGAATAGATGCCCTTCAATTGGAGAATGGCTGAATAAATTATGGTATATGAATGTTATGGAATATTATTGTTCTGTAAGAAATGACCAGCAGGATGATTTCAGAGAGGCCTGGAGAGACTTGCATGAACTGATGCTGAGTGAAATGAGCAGAACCAGGAGATCATTATACACGGCAACAACAGTACTATATGACGATCAATTCTGATGGACATGGCTCTCTTCAACAATGAAATGTTTCAAACCACCTCCAATTGTTCACTGAAATAAGCCATATACACCCAGAGAGAGGGATACGAAATGTGGACCACAACATAACATTCTCATACTCCTTGATTGATGTTTGCTTACATTGTGTTTCCTTTATCTGATATATCGTTTGTGTAGATAAGATTTTTCTTGCACACCAATGATAAGTTTGGAAATATGTATACATATATTTGATTTGCCAATATTTTAACATAATTAACATGTAGTGGATATCCTGCCATCTAGGGGAGGGGTGGGGAGTTGGGGGAAAAATTTATAACGGAAAACTATGTAAGGGTTATTGTTGAAGAATTACCCACACATATGTTATGCAAATAAAATAAAAATTTAAAAAAAAATTTTATGAAAATCAAGAGTATATGTGTTATTCGGGTAGCTTATTAACTAATTATTATGTTACTAGTAAACTGTTCTTTATACTCTTAAAACATTTTGTGACACTCCTAAATCCCCTTGTTATTAAAGATTTGTCCATGATAAATTCATTAATAATTTATACGAAACATATAAATGTCGATTTGACCTACATGAGATCACTTGCGTTCTTTTCCTTTGATAATAGATATATAATGTTTTCTGTTAAAAAAAAATGTCGGTCTGACCACAATCTTGTGAAGAATGTTGCTAATAATTCATGTGGAATTATTAGCTAATCACTGTGGACTTTATCTGGCCTTGCCCCTTTCCAATTTTTCAAAGAATAGAACTTTAGTAACATATCTTGATGTCACTATTTTGTTATCTTTTATGTTAATGTTACAAAAACTTTTTGTCATATATTCTAACTTTTGTTTTGTCTGTTTTAGATAATTAGTGAAAATATAGAGAACCAGAAAATTGCTACATTTACCTTCATTGTACCTGATTTATTTCCTTTTCTCAAGATTCTTTAATAAAATTTGTGGTTCCCATTCAATTGTTTGCCTTGTTATTTTCTTTGGAAGGTTCTCAAGGTTATATTTTTAACTTTTATTTCTCATTGCTGATTAAGAGAATCTAGAATTTCTGGAATGCTTTTGTCTTCAGAATTCCATTCTGTATGTATCTTTTTGTTGCCTTTAATTGCCCAATAGAGTGAGCAAGCTTTTTATTCTATGTATCAATTTTCATTGTTATAAAATTTAGCAACTTTTTCCCAGATTGTCATTAGCTCTTTCAATCCACATTTCCATTGCCAGAATTTAGGTATATTTTACAATAACTCTTCTCTTAGGAATCTTTACTTATATATATATATATATATATATATATATATGTTTATATATATATACATATATATATATATACACTGCTATATTCATGTCTTAAAATTTTTTTTGCTTTATCTCAAATATTGTGCAAGAATGTGTCCAATTATTATGATTGCATTACATTTGTGACGCCCTTTCTTGTAAATGGATGAGTTCTGTTTCCATTTTTTTAGTAACATTTCAAAAGGATATTCACATTTTCAGTCCATTACATCTTCACTAGTGATACTACTACTAGTTGTTAGTAGTAGTGGTGGTAGTAGGGTGGTGGTGGTTGATCATGACTGAGGACAACAGGACTACTATTTCACTAAACCTGGAAGCTATACTTTTCTGAATTTTTTTCACTGAAGAACTGGGCAACATCAAATGTTGATGTATATCTGAAAACAAATGTGATCAAATATCAAAAGCTTTCTATTGAATAATGATTATTCATCCAATGTTGACAAATTATAAATCCTTGGAATACCTTCAATTTATATTTGTTCCTTTTTAGGTGTTGTGAGATTTTATGAAAGGGATAAAAATATAGAAATGTCAATTCAAAATGCTATAAAGTATTAAATTTTTGTAGAAAATACATGCTTAATCCTTTTCTCTGGAATGGTGGCATTTTAAACACTATTCTCTCAACTGGTCTCTTGGAAGAATCATCCAATTAAGAAACCTCAGAATTGATTGATTAATTTCTGCAAACAAATGTCAAGATTGATTACCTAATTCCAAAGCAACCAGTCTCCTAAGAATAAAAGATGCATTGATAGGTAAGAGAATAACATACTGCAAGTAATGATGGCAATGAAAACATCTAGAACAATAAATTTGGAACTTCATTATTACATCATCAAAGCATTTCTTGTTTAAAACAATCATAAAGGTCTGAATACAAATGTTGCCAAATTAAAATCATTAGGTAGAAGTCAAGGAGTAGAACTCTGTTAAATGAAAAAGGAGGAATGACTTAATGAAAGAATAATTATTAGATGGCCTTAGGCACCTCACAAAGTTTTTATTGTAATGACAACCATATTTAGCACCAATTGTCTAGTCTAATTTCTTAATTTCATAATATGCTGCTTTACTCTGTTAACTCTCATGTATCTATATCTATCTATCTATATATATATATATAGATACATATAGATATAGATCTATCATGTCACAGAAAGATTATACTGCTTCGTTTATAAGGTTGGTGTAAGAAATGAACTTTGTAATTGTTATATCACTGATCTGGCACAAATAGCATATGTGAATACTTGGGGTAAATTTTCTAAATTTGTGCATCTCATTTCTTTTATGCTATGATAATTCTGTTTTGCTCCAAAGCACCTTTTCTAATGAGGGCACTCCATGCTGTGTGGTCATGTGCCAATGTCTCCAAAGTCACATAATCAATTCCAAAATTTTAAGAGAGACCTTGAGAATGTCCTTTTATCACTTTTTCTGACCACTGTGTCAGTGCTTGCCTTTGTGAGTTCTCCATATTTTTTTTTCTGGCAAAGATATGTTTGACACTTGAACAATGTGGCCAGCCCAGTGGAGTTATGCTCTTTACAATAGAGTTTGAATGCTTGGCAGTTTAGTTCAAGAAATGAACTCAGTGGCTGGTACCTTAAGGTGCCAGGTGACCTTCAGTTTCTTCCTGAGACAATTGAAATAGAGGCAATTCAGTTTCCTGGTATATCACTGGTATACTGTCCAGATTGTGTCCAGGCACACCACAATGAGATCAGCACAACTACTCTGTAGATCTTCAGTTTGTTAGTCAGTATAATGTCTCTTTTCTCACACACTTTCCTTCAGAAACTCGCAAACATACCTAGCTCTTGCAATGTATGTGACAACTTCAACAACGTGCACATCCTTGGAAAATATCCTGTCAAAGTGAGTACATTTATCCACAGCATTCAAAACTTCTCCATTTGCTATAACCGATGGTTCCATAAGTGGATGACGCGGTGTTGGCTGATGGAGTACCTGTGGTTTTTTGGTATTTAATATTAGGTCAAAATGAGCACAAACAGTTTTGTTGCATCTAAGATTCAAAAGCTACTTTCAGTACACAATCATCCAGAAGCAAAAATTCATACACCACCACTCCCTTTATTTTATTCTTGACTTGTAGCCTTTCAAGTAGAAGATTTTACCATCAGTATGGTAATTGACCTTGATACCATGTTCATTCTCATTGAAGAAATTTGACCACATGCCTGAAAAAATCGTGCTAAAAACATGGGAGCAAGCATGCAGCTTTGTTTTACTCCATTGATGACTGAGAAAGTGAGTGAGCATTGTACATTATCCAGAATCTAAATAAGCATGCCATTATGATATTGACACAATTCTGATGAACTCCTCTAGGCAACCAAATTCTCACATAATTTTTCATAAGCCATCACAATTAACAATATTAAAGGCCTTAGTCAGATCTCCAAATATATACTGACTTTTCTTCTAGAATTTTTCCTGGAACTGTCAGGCAACAAAACCCACATCAACAATTACTCACCCCTTTCAGAAGTTACAGTATCTCTCACATAGATGGCCATATTCCAGGTGAAGGACCAGCTTTTTAAAGAGGACTCTGGGAAGAATCTTTCCAACAATGACTAAGAGAGACACAACTCCTTCCCCTGTGATTGTCACTGGACAATTTATTACCTTAACTTTCATAGAGATGAACAATAGAGGCATCCTTGGTCTCCTGGGGAATAGCTTCCTCTTGTCATAGAACCCAGAAAACTTCAGTCAGTTTTTGTGTGAGCAATAAATCCCTGCACCTCATAAACTGCAGCCAGAACAGGATCATCACTAGGTGCTTTGGCAGATAAAAGAAACCTAATGATATTTGAAACTTCTTCAGTGCTTCAGCTAAAGAGGAATTGATTTCAACCTGAGGTAAATGATCAATTGTTTTGACATTGATTAATGATGTATTGTTGAGAACACTGTGAAAGTGTTCAGCCCTTTTCTTCAGGATCATGCCCTTATCTCTCACCAATAAGGTTCCATCATACTGAATAGTTGAAAGGTATGATAAGTCTTTGGTCCATAAATAGCTTTTGGAGTATCATAAAATCATTTTGGATGTAAGTGTTTTTTAAGTGTCACTTGCATTCTACTTTTGATGCAATTAAATACTGCCTTCTTAAAGATGGATGAACAACCTTGGTATACTCTGTGAAGTTCTTATTTTTCATTTAGCAGCCTCTGGATTCTCCTGTCACTCTCACCAACCCATCTTGATGTATGAGCAAATGCAGTACAGAATGCCATATCTCTGAAAGCTGCCCACACCCTTTCTGCTTTATTGTCACAAATGTGTGTTGGCTCAACTTTCTCTCTAATTTAGTGACAAATTGTGCCCACTCTAAGAAGTATTATAACCTCTGGCATTAATTATTCTGGTAGTCACTTTGCTTTGATGTTATTGTTTGTTTTATATGTGGATATTTAGATTGGAGATGGTAAGTCTAGGATCTGTCCAGTGGTCTGTGCCACACATTGAATTTGTTATTCTCACATCTTGTCTGTCTCATCTCTTTATATTCACATAGTCTTTCAAATGCCAATGTTTGCTACAAAGGTACATTCATAGAAGTTTCATTGAATATAGGTAAATGGAAGACAGTGTTGGTGATAAGTTCATTAGATGCCCTTATCTTCAGTAAGTGACCACTGCTGTTGCTTTTTCCAAGTTTGTTTCTCCCAAGGACTCTCTGCTATATATGGCAGTATGAGACCACTCTAACATTAAAGTCGCATATAATTATAAGTTTGTCCTCTTTTGACCCATTGATGATAAGGATATATAGATCTTCATAAAATATTTCTTTGACTTCATAAGGTTTTGTTATTTGGGAAGCATACACTGATGATGGTTGCTTGGTCTTTTCCTGCAAGTGGTGATTGCATTGTCATGAGACTGTCATTTGCTTATTTTGGTATTGCTTATCACCAGTATTACTACTGTCTAGTATTGCTTATTATTTCTTACTAATATTACCTACCATAACTTGCTGATACCACTTATTATTACTGTTACTACTACTTCTGCTACTACTTCTACTAGCACTCCTAGTCCTTACTAGTAAAAATATTGGTTTGCTATGAGATCTAAAGTCAGAATACAGAATGTTATGAAAAGATTAAAAAGAAAGGAAGTAGAGTCATTTATCATAGATGGCCCTTTCAAAGAGTTTAGCTACAAAAAAAGGAGTTATGCACATAGTTAATAGGGATAGACAGAACAATGAGGGCTTTGTGAAAAAAAAATAGAGAGAGTTACAAATGAGTTTGTAATCAATAAGAAAGTCACCAGCAGAGATAGAAGATAAGTTAATGAATTGGGATGATAGAAGATTCAATCTATTCCAGAAAAGAATGTAGAATGGAATTTGTGAAATGATCAAGGAAGCACTTCATCCCTACTTGCTAGAAATATAGTGAACATATTTTTTCAAGACTATGGTTTGACCTAAGAGATCATTATACTACCTTTCATTTCCAAATTTAGCAATTTGATTATTATGATTCTATAAATATATCAAGTATTTGAAACTATGTACAACAAAGCTTATATGCCTTAAACATTTTGCCTAAGACCTAGAGATTTAAAACATTTTCTCCATCTCCTTTGGATACATTAATTTTTCGGTTTTTAATGCTAACAACCTTGTAATTATTCTTGATTCTTCACTCTCTTACAATTAATATAAATATAATAAAATGCTAAATTTTATAATTTCTACTTTTACAACATGTAATAAATTTTGTTGACTTCTCTCTATTCACATGACCCTAACCCTAGTTCAGCTCTATCACACTTTGCCTAGACTATTGACATAAGTCTCCTAATTAGTCTCCCTGTCTCAAGCCCATCCTTATTCATATCCATCTTACAGGTAACTACAGAAATATTTTTATAAGGCATATACTCAGTTGTATCTCTTATCAGTAAACACCACTGTTTCCCTGTTATCTTAAAAACAAAAATATTTTAGAAAAATAATATCAAAATTCTTATGGAGGAATAAAAGGTCAAGAATCTCAAGAATATTTATATAAAAAAAATAGAAAGGGATTTTAACAGTATCAACTTTCAAAGTATGTTACAAAACAGCAAGTTACAAGGCCTTTAACAATGTAACCCTAACAAAATTTTTTAACCTTTTCATTTCTCTTTTTTCCAAGCTGAATGGTTCAACAAAACTTGTATTTGTAAAATACTCTTCCAATATTTTTCTATAATGCTGATATGATCTTAATACATAAATTTGAGAGACAAAACAGAGAATGAAAATTATAGATTAAAATCTCTAATATGAAATAAAAATTTTACATAAAGAACAGTAGCAAATAGGTTACAACAATATATATGTCATCAGTGCAGGATTATTTCAACATAAGAAAAACTAAATATAATGTCATTTTAGTAACATACAAAATAAAAAATTGTTGTATTAATATATTTTAAAATTTCTTTTTATAAAATCTAGAACATGAAAAGGCATACAAATAATAAGATAAAGATTTTTCCTTACTATAGCAAGAAATATGTAAATCAATGTGCAAATGTTATATGTGATGAAGAAAAGCTATAAAATTTTCAAATAAGATCAGAGTAAAGCAAGAATATCAATTATATGCATTAATGTTTAATATAGTCCCAAAATGCAAGCTGTTGCAAAAAGACAAAGAGAAATTGAGAGAATATGTGTGTATACATATATATTAATAGGCTAAGAGGAAATGAAATTATTTCTGCTTCTAGATGATATAATTTATGAGTAAAGATAACCGAATATATATTGAAACAATAACTTCATTAAAGTTGAAGAATATGAAATAAAACTGCATAAATTATGAGTATTCCTGCATGTTGCCAACAAAAAACAGAGACAGCAAGCTAGAAACAAGAATTGCATTTACAAAAACTATAAAAGTTATCAAGTATTGGGGAATGTGTTCCAAGATACATCCAGGAATACTATGAATCTAAATATAAACTGCATAAATATAGATCTAAATAGTAGGGGAAAACCTTTAATTTTGTATGAGAAGGTTAATATAATCCAGTATGTCAATACTGCCTAAATTATTTTACTTTTTTTAGTGACATACCAATCAAGCTACCAAATATTTAGAATTTTTGAAGCTAGAAAAATAATCTTAGAATTTTAATGGAGGAATAAAAGGTCAAGAATCTCAAGGATATCTATATAAAAAGCGGAAAGGACCATTAGCAGTATCACATATCAAGTATGTTATAAGCAGAAATCACTGAAACAACTAGGTGCAGGTTAAAAAAATAAATAGTTGGAAAAGATTTATTATGCAATATACTTTTGTACATTTGCCTTTACAAACATAGTATTGTTTTTCATATCCACAAATACACCAACTACTGGAAAAAGTATCATATATTTAAGAAAAAATTCTGATTGGAAAACTGGACAGAAGTCTAACCAAAATTAGGGACAGAGCAGCACTTCAAAGTGTATTCCAAGAAATTTTCTAATTAAATATGTGGCCTAGATATTAAAAGTCACATCCTCCATCCTCAAAAAATGGGGAAATAAGTAAGAAATTAAGTTTTAGACCAATGGATAGTAGAATAGTTTAAGACAAAATAAATAATAGATAAAAATTACACAAATAAGATAATTCTATTATATGATTTTTTTCATGAAATAACATAATTAAGGGGATGGAGCAAAGATAACAAAGAGCAGACAGGACTCTCAGTGGCTTCCTCTGACCTTGAAAATAGACCTGTTCTGAAGTTCATCCAAGGTAATGTCTTCTAGAAATGTGTTTTACTCCTAATATTTGTGGATTCTTTGATTGCAAAACCAGTTTAGAGGCTTAATCTACTGTTGGTTTGAGAGAGGGTCAGAGGAGGTCATAGAGAGTCTGCCAAGCCCATACATACCACAGTGTGGGGGGACTAGGGCAGGACGCCAGAGCCAGGAATCAGAATGTTGCAGTTTGCAAGGATCTGGGAAGATTCTGTAAGCCTCTTAAACTACTCTGTCCTGGTTGTAAGCAGGTGGTTTGGCAGACTTGCCTTTTGTAAAAGGTAAATTGTAAACCACAGAGCTCAGGAGGAACAATGAGCCTGGTCATCATAACCCAGAACCAGAAATCAATCAACATAATTTCCCCAGGGTAATTTCAAGCAGCTGTCTTTGCTTTGAACAGACCTCAAACTTCAAAAAATGAATAAAATACAAAAAAGAATTGTCACCATAGACAGCTTTTATGGAGAGAGAGAGAGAAGAACAGACTTCAGACCCTGAGGTTCCAGAAGGTAAAGCAACACCAGAGGAAACCACAAAAGGAGACATGAGCTGGTCCCCATTTCACAAGGCTTTCCTGGAAGATTGCATAAAGAATTTTAAAAGAGAGTTAGAAGAAAAATGGGGAAAAGAAATGAGATCATTGCAAGAAAGAATGGGAGAAGCATATAATGCCCTTTAAAAGAGATATGAAAAAGACATCAATTCACTGAAAAACAAAATTTGTGAAATGGAAAAAAAATGCAATGAGCAAAAAATTCAATTGGCCAATTACAAAAGGAGCTAAAAAGGTAACTGAAGAAAATAATACATTAAAAATTAGAATTGAACAAATGAAAGTGAATGACTCAATAAAACTTCAAAAATCAGTCAAACAAAAAAAATAATGAAAAAAATAGAATAAAATATGAAATATCTCCTAGGAAAATGAACTGACCTGGAAAAATAGATCTAGGAGAGAAAATCTAAGAAATATTTGACTTTCTGAAAGTAATGATGAAAAAAAATAATCCAGACAATATCTTACAGGAATTCATAAAAGAAAACTGCCTGATAGTATAGAATAAGAAGGTAAAATAGCCATCAATAGAATTTACCAATCACCTTCTGAAACAGACGCCAAAATTAAATCCCCAAGGAATATCGTGGCTAAATTTCACAACTATCACACCAAGCAGCAAGAAACAATTCAAATACCGAGGAACAACAATTAGGATCACCCAGGACCTAGCAGCTTCCACTTTAAAAAGATCAAAGGGTCTAAAATCTGATATTCCAAAAGGCAAAGGAACTTGGATTACAACCAAGAATAAGCTATCCAGCTAGAATGAGCATTATCTTTCAGGGAAGAATATGGACATTTAATGATATAGGTGAATTTCACTTATTTTTAATGAAAAGACCAGATCTGAACAAAAAAAATTGACCTTCAAACACAGAACTCAAGAGAAGCACAAAAAGGTAAAAAGGAAAGAACTCTTGACAACTATATTGCTAATATGAGTATATTTAGAGAATACGGGTAGAATATGATGTAATTTTAATAATATGAAAAAGAAAATAAAGGTGGAAAGGAGATCACAGAGGAAAAAGGAGGTAAAATAAGGGAAATTATATCTCATAAAGAGGCAAAGAAAACCTATTACAATTGAGGGAATGAAGGGAGGGGGATGAGCATTGTGTAAAATTTATTACCATCAGATTTGACTCTAAGACAGAATATCAAACAGATTTGGTTTCACAGAGAAACTTGTCCGACCTTATAGGCAAGTGGGAGGAAAAGGGGGAAAAGAAAGGGAAATACTAAGAGAAAGGAAAATAGAAGAATTAGGGGAAAGGCATAAAAAGAGGGAAGGGTTCTAAAGGGAAAGAACTGTTTGAGGAAGGAGGTCATCAAAAGTAAAATATTGGGGAGGAAAGAAAAAAACATAACTTTGGGCAAATAAGATGGCAGGAAATACAGAATTAGCTATTATAACTGTAAATGTGAATGGGATGAACTCTCCCATAAAATGGAATCGGATAGCAGACTGGATTAAAAACCAGAATCCAACAATATATTGTTTACAAGAAACACATCTAAAGCATAGAGATACATACAGAGTGAAGGTAAAGGGCTGGAGCAGAATCCATTATGCTTCAGGGGAACAAAAAACAAGCAAGGGTAGCAATCCTGATCTCAGATAAAGTAAAATCAAAAATAGATCTAATTAAAAGAGATAAGGAAGGAAACTATATTTTACTAAAGGGTACTATACATAATGAAGCAATATCAATACTAAGCATATGTGCATCAAGTGGTATATTATCCAAATTCCTAGAAGTGAAGTTAAGAGAGATGCACAAAGAAAAAGACAGCAAACTATACTAGTGGGGGCTCTCAACCTTGCTCTCCCAGAACTAAATAAATTAAACCATAAAATAAATAAGAAAGTAGTTAAAAAGGTATACAAAATATCAAAAAAAGTTAGATATGATAGATCTTTGGAGAAAATTGAATGGAGACAGAAGGGAGTTTACTTTTTTCTCAGTGGTTCATGGAACATATACAAAAATTGACCATGTGTTAGGGCATAAAAACCTCAGAATAAAATGCAGAAAGGCAGAAATATTAAATTCACTTTTTCAGATCATGATGCAATAAAAATCACATGAAATAAAAGGCTACTAGAAAATAGACCAAAAATTAATTGGAAATTAAATAATCTAATCCTAAAGAAGGAATGGGTGAAACAACACATCATAGATAGAATCAACAATTTCATCTAAAAGAATGACAATGATGAGAAAAAAATTACAAAATTTGTGGGATTCAGCCAAAGCAGTTATTAGGGTAAACTTTATACCTCTAGATGCTTACTTGCATAAAATAGGGAAAGAGAAGATGAATGAATTGGAATACAACTAAAAAAGCTAGAAAAAAATTAAAACCCTCAGTTAAATACAACATTTGAAATTCTGAAAATAAAAGGGGAGATTAATAAAATGGAAAACAAGAAAATTATTGACTTAATAAATAAAACTGACTTGGTTTTATTAAAAAAAAACTAGATAAACCTTTAGTTAATTTGATTAGGAAAAGGAAAGAAGAAAAATCAAATTGTTAGTCTCAAAAATGAAAAGGGATAACTTTCCACCAATGAAGAGGAAAATAGAGCAATAATTAAAAGTTATTTTGGCCAACTATATACCAATAAATTTTATAATGTAAGTGAAGTGGAGGAATATCTAAAAAAATATAGATTGTACCAGTTAACAGAAGAAGAAATAAATTAGTTAAATAGTCCCATTTTAGAAAAAAAAAAGAAAATATAAGCCATTAATCAAATCACTAAGAAAAAATCTCCAGTGCCAGATGGATTTACATGTGAATTCTACCAAATATTCAAAGAACAGTTAATTCCAATACTATTTAACTATTTGAAAAAAAATAGAGAAAGAAGTAATCCTACCAAATTTCTTTTATGACACTGATACGGTGCTGACAGACAAACCAGGTAGGGTGACAACAGAGAAAGAAATTTAAACAACAACTTACTTCATGAATATTATTGCAAAAATCTTAAATAAAATATTAGCAATGAGATTACAGAAAGTTATCCCAAGGATAATACACTAGGATCAAGTAGGATTTCTACCAGGAATGCAGGAATGGTTTAATATTAGGAAAACTATCACCATAATCAATTATATTAAAAATCAAACTAACAAAAATCATATGATTATCTCAATAGATGCAGAAAAAAACATTTAATAAAATCCAGCACCCATTCCTATTAAAAACACTAGAGAATATAGGAATAAATACATTTTTCCTTAAAATGATCAGTAGCATCTATTTAAAACCATCAGCAAGCATCATATATAATGAGGACAAACTAGAACAATTCCCAATAACTTAGGGAGTGGAACAAGGCTTCTGACCATCACAATTACTCTTCAATATTGTATTAGAAATGTTAGCTTTGGCAATGAGTTAAAAAAAAGAGATTAAAGAAATTAGAGTAGGCTATGAAGAAACCAAATGTTGTCTTTGGTGATGATATGATGATATACTTAGAGAATCCTAAAGACTCAAATTAAAAACTACTAGAAACAATTCACAACTTTTGCAAAGTTGCAGGAAACAAAATAAATCCACATAAATCATCTTTATTTTTATATACTACCAATAAAGTTCAGCAGCAAGAGATACAAAAATAAATTCCATTCCAAATAACTGTCGATAGTATAAAATATTTGAGAATCTATCTGCCAAGGGAAAGTCAGGAAGTACATGAAAGAAACTACAAATTGCTTTCCACACACACACACACAAAAATCAGACCTAATTAGTTGGAAAAATATCACATGCTAATGGGTAGGCCGAGCAAATATAATAAAAATGACAATACTACCTAAATTAATCTACTTAT
>JAJPUD010014253.1:18801-41266 GCA_023553655.1 Myrmecobius fasciatus
GTATAAAATATTTGAGAATCTATCTGCCAAGGGAAAGTCAGGAAGTACATGAAAGAAACTACAAATTGCTTTCCACACACACACACACAAAAATCAGACCTAATTAGTTGGAAAAATATCACATGCTAATGGGTAGGCCGAGCAAATATAATAAAAATGACAATACTACCTAAATTAATCTACTTATTTAGTGCTATACCAATCCAACTCCCAAGCAATTATTTTATAGATTTAGAAAAAAAATGGTAACAAAGTACATTTGGAAGAACAAAAGATCAAGAATTTCAGGGGAATTAATGAAAAATAATGCTGATGAAGGTGGCTTATCTATGCCAGGTCTAAAACTATATTATAAAGCAGTGGTCATCAAAACTGTTTGGTACTAGCTAAGAAAAAGAGTAGATGATCAGTGAACTAGGATAGGAACACAGGGCAAACTAGGCAATAACTATAGCAATCCAGTGTTTGACAAACCCAAGGACCCCAGCTTTTGGGATAAGAACTCACTACTTGACAAAAACTGCTGGGAAAATTGGAAACTAGTATGGAAGAAATTAGGGCTTGACCCACACCTAACACCACCTATCAAGATAAGATCTAAATGGTCATAAAGGGTGATATTATAAGCAAATTAGAGGAACGTAAGATAGTTTACCTCTTAGATCTGTGGAGAAGGAATTTGTGTCCAAAGAAGAAGTAGAACTCTTAAATGTATATCATCTAAATAATTTTGATTATATTAAGTTAAAAAGTTTTTGTACAAACAAAACTAATGTAGACAAGATCAGAAGGGAATCAATAAATTGGGAAATAATTTTTAAATTTAGGGGTTCTGATAAAAGCCTCATTTCTAAAATATATACAGAATAGTCTCAAATTCATAAGAATTCAAACCATTATCCAATTGATATATATTGAATTGAGCATATATTTTAACATAGTTAACATGTATGGGGCTACCTGTCATCTAAGGGAGGGGTTTCAGGGAAGGAGGGAAAAATTTGGAAGTGTAGGTTTTTACGCGTCAATGTTGAAAAATTACCCATGCATATGTTTTGCAAATAAAAAGCTTTAATTAAAAAATAAACTAAATGAAATAATGTAATTAAAAATAGAAGGAAAACAAGTAACTTGGGGGGAAATATTTTGCTCCAGTTTCTCTAATAAACATCATATCCAAAATATAAGGATCTGATTAAAATTTGTAAGACTAAATTACTTCCTAATCAATTAAAAGTTAATAGATATAAATGACTGGTTTTCAGAGCAAGAAATCCAAGCCCTTTATGATACATCAAAAAAAATCTGACTAATAAATATCTGAAGAAATAAGAATTATAGAAACAATTTTAATTAAATTCACAGCTTCATAACCATCGCATTTGCAAAGATAATAAAGGAAGTTGACAAATGTTGGAGGAACTCCAGGAAAAGTCTAGTGCCCTGGTTGTGAAGTTGTGAATTGATCCAAACAGTTTAGGAGGAAGTTTGGAATTGTTTTTAAAGTTGAAAACGCTATATATTTTGATCAATTTCAGTATTAGACTCATAATCCTAAATACATAAAAGCATAAGAAAATAAGTATAAGTATAAAAACCACTTAAGAGGGCAACTAGGTGCACAATGGATAGAGCACCAGCCCTAAAGTCAGGAGGTCCTGAATTCAAATTTAATCTCAGACACTTAACACTTCCTAGCTGTGTGACTCTGGACAAGTCACTTAACCCTAATTGTCTCAGAAAAAAAACATATATAGCAACTCTTTTTATATTAGCCCCAAATTGGAAACTAATGGAGGATCTTCCTATTGGGGATTGGCTGAACAAATTGTAGTATATAAATATGATGGAGTATTTTTATGTCATAAAAAGACAAACTAGGCAGTTTAAAAGGGAATTTAGAAGTCTTCTATGAACTAATTCAGAATAGAGAATAATTAAGAACAATTTATGCAATGATTAATCAATAAACTACTCTTAAATACCCTTTGTCTATAATGCAGGAAAAAAAAATCTTTGAAAAACTTTAGAAATCAATGATAAATAACTAGTCCAGAAGAGTAATGATGAAATACACTATTCATGTTATGCCAGACAAGATATGAATGTAAGTGAACTGATCAATTTAAAGTATAAACAGTCATAAATAAATTTTGGGCATGGGCAATGTGGAAATTTGTTTTAGTGTAAAATCCATGTTTATAATCAATGCTTTACTTTAAAAAGCTATGTGCTACTCAATGTAGGTATATTTGGAGAGAAATATTAAAAATCTTTATAAAATATATATCTTAAAAGAGAATGTGAGTGAAATGCATAGATAGTAAATAAAATTATGAATGGTAAAATAGATTCCACTATGCCAAGATATAAGACTTTATTAAGATAAAATTGTAAGAACAGTTACAAAATATTCAGCTTCCATCTACATGGAGCACATCCTTCTGTGAATAAACACAATATTTGTAGAAGATTCTTTGTATGTATTCAGTGCACTGGCATAGAGTAACATGGGTAAGGAACACATATGTCCCTGGCAAATTTATGACTCATCCTCCCAAGAGGTATTCATTTCTATTTTTGTGGTATCCTCATACTGCTCCCCTCTGGAAGCAGTATTTTTGCCATCTCTTCTGGGCAAGCAATTAAACTAAAATCTTGACCTTTCTCTTCTTTATTGTTCAACTACATCAATATTTTAGTTTTTACTTGAATTCTTTATCATTTTCTATCATTATCTCAACTACTTCTCTTTTAACCATTCATTAGTTGATAATATTCAATACTTGCAGAAATACCTTTACTGCCTTCCCAGTCTCTCCACTGATTCTCCCAGTCTTAATGAAGAGTAAGTCTCTCCAGGCCTCTCTGAAATCATCCTGCTTATCATTTCTTATACAACACTACCGGATCAAAAGGTATGTATGCACAGTTTGATGGGGCATAGCTCTACATTATTTTCCAGAATGGCTGGATCAGTTCACAACTCCATCAACAATGAATTAGTGTCACAATTTTCCCATATCCACTCCAACTTTCATCATTATTTTTTCCTGTCTCTTAGCCAATATTAGAGGTATGTCATGGTACTTCAGAGGTCTTGTAATGTGCATTTCTCTGATAATAGTTATCTAGAGGATTTTTCATATGACAAGAAATAGTTTTATTTTTTATATGAAAAATGTTCATTCATATAGTTTGATCATTTATCAATTGAAGCAAAAATTGAATTCTTGTAAATCTGAGTCAATTCTCTTATGTATTTTAGAAATGAGGTCTTTATCATAACCCTTGCATGTAAAAGAAAAAAATTCCACTTTGCTACTTTCCTTCTAATCTTATTTGCCTTGGTTTTATTTCCACAGAAACTTTTTAACTTAATTTAATCAAAACCATCCATTTTGCATTCCATAATATTCTCTACTTCTTGTTTGGCCAGAAATTCCCTTCTTCTTCTCCACAGAACTGAGAGGCAGACTAGCCTTTGTTCTTCCAATTTGCTTATAGTATTTCTCTTTATGTCTTAATCATGAATGCATTTAGACCTTCTCTTGGTATAGAGTGTTAAGTATGGGTCAATGCCTGGTATCTGCCACTCTAATTTCCAATTTTTCCAGTAATTTTTTTGTTAATAATGAATTCTTATGCCAGAAGTTGGGGTCTTGGAATTTATCAAACACTAGGTTACTTTAGTCATTGACTATTGTGCCTTGTAAACCTAACCTACTCCTCTATTTCTTAGCCAGTACAAATGTTTTTGTTTTGCTGCTCACTGCTTTATCATAGAGTTTTAGATCTGGCACAGCTAGGCCATTTGCATTTTTTTCATTAATTCCCTTGAAATTCTTGATCTTTTGTTCTTCCAGATGTACTTTATTATTTTTTTAGCTCTGTAAAATAATTTCTTATGAGTTTGATTGGTATGGTATGAATAAGTAGACTAATTTCAGTAGAATTGTCATTTTTTATATTAGATCTGCCTACCTTTGAGCACTTGATATTCTTCCAATTGTTTAGACTTTATTTGTGTGGAAAGTGTTTTGGAATTGTCTTTATGTAGTTCCTCACTTTATCTTGGCAATTAGACTCCCAAATATTTTATATTATGTACAGTTACTTGAAATGGAATTTCTCTTTGTATCTCATGCTGCTGAAATTTTTGGTAACACATAGAAATGCTGATGACATGTTGAGTTATTTTGTATCCTTCAACTTTGTTAAAGTTATGATTTGTTTCTAATAGTTTTTTAGTTGATTCTAGGATTCACTAAGTATACCTTCACATCATCTGCAGAGTGATAATTTAGTTTCCTCATGATCTACTTTAATTCTCTTAATTTCTTTTTCTTCTCTTATTGCTAAAGCTAATATGTCCCATACAATACTGAATAATAATGGGCAACTTTGTTTCACTCCTGACCTTATTAGGAATTCTTAGTTTATCCCCATTACATATGATGCTTGCTGATAGTTTAAATAGATGTTACTGATCATTTTCAGGAAAATTCTTGAAAAATAAAATTTTCAAATAATTAGTAGTTGCATTTGACTGAGACATGAGAAGCTGAAAAGGTAGGAAGGAGATTGTATGTGGAGAACTTTCAATGACATTCAGAAGAATTTGTGCTTTATTGAATCGGTATTAGGGATTAATTGACCATTTTTGAGCAATGGAGTAATACAGGAAAATATTAAAATATATATGATCAGGCACAGCTACATATAAAGAATGATGATGATGATGACGTAACTACTTCTAAAATTAGAGTGTAATGTATTTCCTGGGATGAAAAAAAATGAAAATAAGGGTTGCACAATCCATATGGTTAGCATTTTCCTTTTCTGAGGTTCCATCATCCATAGTATAGATATAGTTTGGCTTTGTTGGAGTTATTATTAGTATTGCTTTTGCTATTATTACTATCCCAAACATATTCAGTATGGAGCCAGTAAAAATCCAAGAAATCAAAACTTTATTGAGTTCCTCTACTTCATTTTATAGCATTATGTCAAACATGGTATGATATCCTGGTAGAGAGGCTGACAGGCATTACAGGCAATAACCTTGGCAATAAAGAAGATGGAATTATCATCAATCAACCATTCTCTAATTAATCATTCCCAATTACCAAGTACAATAATATCAGTTAAACTTAGATCAGAATCAGAACAGGAAAATGTCCCAAATTTGACCAAAATAAATGTTTACCAGTGGGGAATTAACAGTGTTTGCTAAGGCAGCTTAGGTATCTAAGTATATAAACACCATATGAATAGTAAATGGTGTGCATTTCTAGACACATCTGTAAATCTGGCTAAAATAATGCTTGAGACCTATAATAGCTGCATAGTTATATAGAATAAAGTATCTTTCCTTCCCAAATCTGTAAGTTGTGAAAATGTTAATAAAGTTTTGCATTTTTTTTATACACTGAAAAACAAAGAAGGATGAGGCATGGATTCATATATTTTAAGATAAGAGGTTTTTTTTCCTTTTGATAGCTTGCTGGCCTATGGTGTTATTAAGCTTTGGGAATAACAATGCCTTTCAAGCCCAACATATAAATCCTTTCTCCACCTGCAACCCCCCTCTCATCTCTCTTTCTCATACACACATTCTCACACTCACATACACACAATAGTACACACTGATCAATTTGAAAATATCAAATCTAGACTCACTCTCAGCCATATGATTTTTAAAAAAGCAAATGTCAGAGAATATTCTTAAGTTGCTTGGGAAAGAAGGAAGGACAGAAGGAAGGAGGAAGGGAGGGAGAGAGGAAGAAAGGAAGGAGCAAAGGAGGGTGGGAAGGAGGAAGGCGGGAAGAAGGGAACGAGGGAAGGAGGGAAGGAAGGAAGGAACAAAGGAACAAAGGAATTAAGGAAGGAAAGAGAGAGGGAGGGAGGGAGGAAGGAAGGAAGGAAGGAAGGAAAAAAGAAAGAGAGGGAGGGAAAGAGGGAGGGAAAGAGTGAGGGAAGGAGGGAGGGAGGGAGGGAGAGAGGAAGAAAAGAAGGAAGGAAGGAAAGAGAGAGAGGGAGGAAGGAAAGGACAGATGGAAGGAAGGCTAGAAGGAAGGAAGGAAGGCTAGAAAGAAGAAAGGAGGGAAGGAAGGAAGGAAGGAACGAATGAAGGAATAAACAAACAAAGGAAGGAAAGAGAGAAAAAAGAGAGAGAGAGGGAAGGAGGAAGGAAGGGAAGGAGGGAGGGAGGAAGAGAGGAAGGAAAGAAGGGAGGGAGGGAGGGAAGAAGGGAAGAAAGGAAGAAGGAAGAGAGGGAAGAAGGCAGGAAGGGAGGGAAAGAGGTAGGGAGGGAGGTAGAGAAGAAAGAAGGCAGAAAGGGAGGGAGGGAGGAAGGACAGGATGGATAAAAAGAAGGAAGGATAGAAGGAAGGAATGAATGAAGGAAGGAAGGAAGGAAGGAAGGAAGGAAGGAAGGAAGGAAGGAAGAGAAAAATCTGGGATAGGGATGATTGGCAAATGAATATAGAGGAAGAGAAGTGGATCACTTAAACTCCTTTATTGCTTTTGTGTATTTATTTAGAAAACTGACTCTCCAAAATGTAACTCAGGCAAAGTATTTACTTTCAGCTTTTCTAATTATACAAACATATGTATATTAGAAAAAAAAAACTTCTATACTACATCAGTGTTTGGTTCATCCTAAGGAAAGCAATCCATCTTCATTTCATGATAATGTAGAATTCAAAGTGAAACAAAAAATGACATGTAGTCATTTGCCCAACTGAAAAAGTAGTAGTCATTAGGCCACTGAAAAAGATCCAGTTTATGAGTTACCCTCCTCTTTTGTACAACCTTCCATAAGAGGAGGTCACTTTGAGGGACACAAAGAAGCTTGCATCAACATATCCATATGTTTAATATTTAGTTGTGCATAAAGGACTTATGCTAAAGAAAAATACAATAATTACAAGAGATCTCTCAGTGCAATTCAAGATTCTGGCCAACTGAACTACAGACAGCATAATAGAATTTCAGAGAAAGGAGATAAGTATGACCTGATTTGGGTTGGGAAGCATACAGGGAAGAAGTGGTCTTGAGCTGGTCTTTAAAGTTTAGGAATAACTTAAATAGGAACAAAGGAAGAAATATTTTTGCTAGATATAAGGAAAAGCATGGAGAAAGGGAAACCAAAAAAGCATATTTGAGGAATTAATTCTTTGGCTGATTATATACAGCTAAATATAATTTTTGTCCAAAGTATAATCTCAAAATGGAATGAATAAAATGCTTGTGAAATTTGAGTGTGCCATGTTCCCTCTTCCTCCTCCTCCTTCTCCTTCTCCTCCTCTTCCTCTTCTTCCTCTTCCTTTTCATCATCATCGTTTATTGGATATCTTATAATTTGGTTTTTTTGTTAATGTGGTCATTCACCAACAAGAAGTTATGGGGACAAGTCATAAAATACAAAACTTTTCCCCCTTAATTTTAGTATTAAATGAAGAGGATTAAATATTTGGGCCTTAGAGACTTCAAGGTAGGATGGCTATTTGATGGGCTACATAGAAAATGAGTTGTGCAACTTTTATTCCAACAATATAAAAAGAGAATCGGAATTACAAATGATTATTTCAAAGGGAAAAATTAATAACCTCCTTGATACAGTTTAGGACTGCACAAAATAAAAGCCAGAAACTACAATTACTGGATGAGGAGTCCTATCAACAAAACTAGCAAAAGAACAGATAAATAAATGGAAAATCCTTGCTTTCACCACAAAAACATAAACTCAAATCAGTGCCCTAATCAAAGAACTATCTAACAGTGTTGTCACTATTTTTAAATTTATTTTCCCCAATTACATATCAGAATAAATTTTACCATTAGTTCCTTTTATTTTTATTTTAAAATTTCACTTATTTATTTAATATACATTGCTTTATGTATCATGTTGAGAGAGAAAAATAAGAACAATAGGGAAGAGTCATGGGAAAGAATCAAAACAAAAATGGGAAAGAAAAAAAAAAGAAGTGAACATAGCATGTAATGGTTTGAATTCAATCTCCATAGATCTTTTTCTGAATGCAGGTATTTTTTTAGGATCCAAAATTTATTGAGACTGCCTTGGGTCCCTGAATCACTGATAAGAACCAATTCTTTTATAATTGATCATCACACATTCTTGCTGTTTCTGTGTACAATGTATTATGGTTCTTCTTGTTTTGCTCATGTAAATCTTTCCAAGCCTTTCTGAAATAAGCTTGTTCATCATTTTTATAGAACGATAATATTTCATTACCTTCATATACCATAAGTTATTCAGTCTTATCCCAATTGATGGGCATGTACTCATTTTCAAATTCATTGCTACCACAAAATAGCTGCTACAAACATTTTTTCACACATAGGTCATTTTCCCTCCTTTATGATTTCCTTGGGATACAGACACCCTAGTGGCACTGTTGGGTCAAAGGATATGCACAGTTTTATTGCTCTTTGGGCATAGTTCCAAATTATTTTCTAGAATGGTTGGATCACTTCACAACTCACAAATATCAGCATCCCAGTTTTTGCACATCCCATGAAATATTTATCATTCTTTTCCTATCTATCATTTTAACCAGTCTGAAAAGCATGAGGTACCATTCATTTCTATACAATTTTAAGTTCCAAATTTTTCTCCCTCCCTCTTTTCCCTTTCCTAAACTAGTAGGTGAGGTGATATAGGTTAGGCAAGTTCTGCAATGTAAAACATATTACCAAATTAATCACAGTTATGAAAGAAGAAACAGATAAAAAGGGGAAAACAAAAACACAAGAAAGAATAAAGTAAAAATGTGTTTGTATTTGTGTTCAGGGTCCATCAGTTCTATATATGGATGTGGACAGCAATTTCCTTTATAAATCTATTGTCCTTGTGTTATAGAGGAGAGCTAAGTAACTCCTATTTGATCATCAATGTTGCTGATTCTTTGAAGAATGTTTTCCTTATTTTGCTAATGTCATTTCACATCAGTTTGTATAAGTCTTACAGGTTGTTCTGAAATCTTCATGCTCATCATTCCTTATTGCATGATAATATTCCATTACATTTAGATACCACAATTTGTTCAGCCATTTCCTAATTAACTGGCATCACTTAATTTTTTAATATTTTTCTCTATGAAAAGATTGCAATAACTATTTTTATACATATGTGTCCTATTCCCTCTTTTATGATATCTTTGGAATATAGACCTAATAGGGGTACCGCTATATCAAAAGGCATGAAGTTTTGTTACCCTTTGGTCATACCTCCAGCTTGCTCTCCAAAATGATTGGATAAGTTTATATATCCTCCAAAAGTGCACTACTATCCAAAGTTTTTCATGCCTTCTCCAACATTTATCATTTTCCTTTTTTTGTCATATTAACTAATCTCATATGTGTGAAGTGGAATCTCAGAATTATTTTAATTTGTATATGTCTAATCAAAAGTGATGTAGAATTCTTATTCATATAGAAAAAAATGGCTTTGATTTATTTTGAAAAATTCCTGTTCATAAACAGGGGAATGGTTTGTATTCCTATAAATTTGACTCTCTTCTCTATTTCTCAAGTATAGAGGTCTTTATCAGAGATACTTGATATAGCAATTATTTTCCAGTTTTCTCCTTTCCTTTTAATATTGGTTGCATTGGTTTCATTTGTGCAAAGGCTTTTTAATTTAACATAATAAAAATTTTCTATTTTACATTTTATATTGTTCTCTCTCATATTTAGTCATTAACCTGTAACTCATTTAACTTCTCATTTTAAGAATTTGGATTTGAGGGGGGCGGGTGGACCCAAGATGGCAGAGTGAAGACATGACTCTCTGTGACCTCCTCTGACCTTCTCTCAGACCAATAGCAGATTAAGACTCTAAGCTGGTTCTGGAGTCACAGCTCCCCCAAATATTTGGACTACAACACATTCCTAGCAGAAGTTACCATTGAAGAGCTTTGGAGCAGGCCTGTTTCAGACAGGCAGGGGGTCAAGCAGTTTGCCGAGCTCAACTGCAGCATGTAGACAAGGCAGGAAGTGTGGTGGGGACTCAGAGTGTGGTAGGGTCTAAGCACCTGGGAAGCCCCTGAGAGACTATTGGGCCACTTTGCTCTGGTTGAGGGCAAGTGCTTTGGCAGATATGCCTTTTATAAAATGTTGAAGAACTACCCACATATGTTATGCAAATAAAAAGCTTTAATAATAAAAAAGGTAGATTGTAACCCACTGCAAAAATCAGTCCTAGTGTGGAGAGCCCAGCATCAGAAGTCAATCAGCCAAACCACCCAGGGCAAATTAAAGCAGTTGCCATGCCTCCACTTTAAAAACACCTCAAGGTTTTAAAAAAATGAGTAAAAAACAGAAAAGAACTCTCACAATAGATAGCTTTTATGGAGAGCAAGAAGGCAAGACCTTAGATCCTGAGGTTAATAAAGGTAAAGTGACTCCAGAGGAAAACAAAAAGGGAAACATGAGCTGGTCCCCATTTCACAAGGCTTACCTGGAAGATTACATAAAGAATCTCAAAAGAGAGTTAGAAGAAAAATGGGCAAATGAAACAAGATCATTGAAAGAAGGAATCGAAAAAAGCATATAATGCCCTACAAAAGAGGATATGAATTTGTATATTTGTATATTTGGAGAAATATACATAATTAAATATTATAATATTCAATATTTAAATATTATAGGTATATAGGTATATAGGGTAAAATAAAAATGTTATACATGGCTGAATAGGTATAATATGTATCAATTTGCCTACCATATAAGGGATAGGGGAGAGAAAGAAAAAAAGGAGAGTCCTGAGAACTGAACATTTTTTAAAATTGAAGATCAACTTCTCTTACATGATAGAAAAATAAAATAACAAATAATGGAAGAGATGTATGAAAATACAGATAATATGTGTAGCTGTGAAGTATTCCAAACATTCTGAAAAACATTCTTGGAACTATACTCATACTGTGCATACATACCCTACCACTATGTCTGTATCCTTAAAGAAAGTGATGAAAGGGACAAGAAACTAATTCATGCAAAATTTTTATAGTTGCTCTTTTTGTTGTGGCTAAGAATTAGAAATTTTAGAGGTGCCATCAAATGTGGAATGGATGAACAAGTTGTAGCATATAATTATGATGAAATACTATTATAGTCCCATAGCACAGAAATGATGAACAGGGAGCTTTCAGAAAAACATGTGAAGTCATGCACAAATACATAGTGAAGTAAGCAGAACCAAGAAAGCATAGTACCCAGTTAGGAATATTGTAAAAGCCCAAATATAAAAGTCTTTGCTATTCTGATCAAAACAATGATCCAAGACACTTCCAAGGACTCATTATTTAAAAAAAATGCTCTCTATCTCTAGAGAGAGAACTAATGAACTAAAGCATATTTTCTTTTTTATTATTTTCTTTTCACCATGACTAATATGTAAATATGCTTTTCACGACCACATATATAACTTCTATCATATTACTTATCTGGGTGAATGAATGGATGAAGAAGGGGCTAAAGGAAGAAAAAAATTAACTCAAAATTTACAAAAAAAAATTTTAAATATAAATGTGTACATATTAAATATAAATAAATATGTATAAATAATTTATACACATATATGTATAAAATTTATAAGTAAAAAAGAAAACATTTAAAAGAAAGGGAAGTGGTAAATGTAAAGAATATATCAACAGCCTTTCCTTTATTGATAGAACTATAATCAATGCAATATTATAGATATAGTTTAACTAGATGTTAGCCAACATAAAGTTAAACAAAATTATTCTCTATACGTCTTACATAAAAGACAAAGATTAGTAATACAAACATACTATTTAGCACCTTCATTAGATAAAAGTTAAACTCAAACAAAATTCATTAACAGTTCAGTATCAGCCAAGGAGATTGTGACTCAAATCTATCCTTGTCCCAATACTGTTTATAGTTTTACCAATAACATGGATGACATGTTTATA
Organism: Myrmecobius fasciatus; assembly: GCA_023553655.1. Taxonomy (NCBI): domain Eukaryota; kingdom Metazoa; phylum Chordata; class Mammalia; order Dasyuromorphia; family Myrmecobiidae; genus Myrmecobius; species Myrmecobius fasciatus. Next base: position 30,768 of record JAJPUD010014253.1, read on the forward strand.
TAATTTGCAAATGAAACAAATCTGTGAGAAAAAGCAAATAGTCTGGTTGCCAGTCAGGATAAAAAAACAAAAACAAAACAAAAAAACCTCAAGGTTAAACAATGGTCCAAATTGAATATGGTGAAAGCTAATAGAAATAATTATAAAGTTTTATAGACTAGTTCAAAACAACTGCTTTATAAATACAAGATAGTGAGAGATTTCTTGGACTACAGTGTGTCTCAAAAAAAGTACTTAATAAAAACTATAAACTCAGCAGAACAGGCAACATAGTATAAAAGATAGACTTGTCATGAAATTATGAAGATCAGCATTCAAGCTCTTCCACTGACATATCCTGGCTGTATGAACAAGAATAAGTCATTTAACAACTCTAAGCCATCACACTCTCCTTTATGTCTGTAAATTATAAATGTACTGTTGAAATTTATCAGGAGAGAGAGTTTTTGTGTTGCGAATGACCCTTATAGCTGAAAATAATGGATAAATAGATAAATGAATGGCTGAATAAATGAGCAAATGAATGAGCTTGTGCGTGTGTGTGTGTGTGTGTGCGTGTGTGTGTAACCTACAAAAGTCAATAGATTATAAAATGAGGCTGTGGATCTGATAAGAAGTATAAAATGTCTTAGTAAATTATATCTTCTCTCATTTTCTCTCCATTGAAAGATGACATTTTCAGATTACACATTCAACTAGCTATCCCATGAGATCCCTTCCATCTGTGATTATGAAATAAAATATTATATTAAGAAATTAATGAAGTAGTCCAACAAGTAGCAAAACAATAACTGTATCAACAATACACCCTATTTTAATTAAGACTATCTATATAGAGGAAGAACTTACTACTTCTCAAATCAGCCCATTCCACTTTTAATTTGCTCCAACATTAAGAAAGTTGTTGTTTTAACAATCTCTTTCAGTACATGAAACCAATTTTTAAAATATTTTATTTATTATTTTAATTAATTTATTTTTTATTTATTTATAGTTTTGAAAGTACACAGCCCACCACTCTACCACCAATAACAACAACAATAAATCAATGAATAGGGAGGGTAGTATACTGTACTTATTTAAGGAGAGATACTTATATCTGTCTTACAGAAACAAACAACATATAGTTTGCTTCTATAAATAGATACAAAAGATGGCAAAGAACATAAACATAATATACTCTCTATATTCTAGAATACATGTATTCATTCCCTCATATATGTACATGTATAAAATATACACATGCACACTCACACACATACAAAATAATTTGGGGATAGAGAACCTTAGCAGTTCAAATTAGGGCATCAAGAAATGCTCATCTATAACATTTTCCAATTTTTCACTCTATTTGAATAGAAGACTTTATGGTGCCCAAGTACAAATATCATAAGCCTTGTCATTTTCACTAGGAAAACTAATAACAAAGGTTCTCAAAATTTTCTCACACACACAACTTTTTGAACACTTCATTGGTCGGTGATGCATTCATTGTTTTCATAGATTCATCCTCAAATTAGTTCATTAAGCTAATGCATTATTCACAAGCTGACTCATTCACTGAAATCCAAAAGCAATAATGTAAATTGGCTTTGAGAAAATATTTATTTTGGGAACATGAACGCACTAACCTTAACTCCAGCTTCATTATGTGAGATGTTCTTTCATTTTATAGCTCTACAAAAAATATTGTCAGCTGGAGGGCATATCCAAAGAATAATAATCCCAGCCATTTTCAAGAATCTGTCATTTGATTTCATCTATCCAGTGAATCTTGCTGAAAACACTTTTCTAGTAGGTTCATCTCCCAAGGCTCATCAAATATTACTGGTAGAAACTTTGCTTCCTTTAAATATTTTCTTTCTTCAGGTAACTGAGAATATCATATAATTTGTAATGATAACTAGGATAATGAATACACAGTGTAGTCTGCTATTATCAGTAGTAATTGGTACACCTTTCATCTCCTGTCAAATTGAGTGGTTGGGATTAGGACCAAAAGGCAGCTATCATCTCTCTCATTTCCTGATTCAGACAAAAGGCAAAAAAAGGTGCCTATCTGTGCTGAGAGGTATCTGATCAAAGCCAGAGAACCTGTCAGAAGCCAGCTCAGCTCAGCGGGCCTGATTGCTCCTGAATACTGCACTGCCTTTGATCTGGGTGCAGCCTAACCAGGGGCTTCTATTTATGTTTTTTTTAAACATAATCAGAATTGTAGCAGAGCAAAAGAAAAAGTGCCATTTTACATTTGCTAACCAATTTTGCAACTTGATAAAGCAGATGAAGATAGGATGAATCACTTCTGGGAAGATTCTAAGATCTTTTAATAAATATCCTATACCAAAGTCTTTTTCAACCCTCCCTCCTTGGATTTCCCTTGAACTATAATGAAAGCAAGAGTAATAAATGTTTACTGACATAGATGGAGATTATTTTCACCTCTGGAGAGAGGGAAGTTTTCTTTAAAAATACAAATTAATTCTAAGTAAAAAATCAATTAATTCATAAACATTTTCTAGCATTTATAAAAATGCAGATGCTTTGCTAAATGCTGGAGGTAACAAAGAGAACAGCAAAAACTTCCTTTATCCTTAAGTAACTCACATTTTAACTGTGGTGAATGGTCAGCATATATAATGCAAATAAAGGGGAAAGTAATCTTCAAGGATATAGCACTGACATTTGAGAAGAATCAAGAAAGACTTCCTTTGGAAGGTGGCATTTGAGTTGAAGGAAGCTAGGAATTATAAAAGGATAAGTGGAGGAAAACAAAAGTGTTCAAGTAATGGAGACAAACAGTGCAAGATTAAGAGTTAGGAGATGGATGAATGAAAAAAAAAAGTAAGTATAGCAATGACTGCATTGAAGGGAAGTATGAGTCATTCAACGAGTTTGTGGAGAAGTATAAAACTGAAAAATAGGCAAGTGCAAGATTATGAAGTGCTTTCAATGCCCCAAATGGGAGTTATTATTCAATTCTATAGAAAATAGTGACACTGATCTAGTAGTGCCACTTCTTATCTGTATCCCAAAGAGATCATAAAAGAGGGGAGAAAACCCACATGTACAAAGATGTATGTAGCATCTCTCTTTGTAGTAGCAAGGAATTGGAAATTGAGAAATTTTCTTCTCATCAGTTGGCAAATGCTGAAAAAGTTATGATATAGTAATATGATGTAATATTATTATGCTATAAAAGTGATAATGAGGCTTACTTCAGAAAAGTCTGGAAAGACTTATATAAACTGATGCTGAATAAAGCAAGCAGAACCAGAGGAATATTGTACACAGTAATGGCAAAATTATGTAATGATCAAGTATGATCTAAGGCAATTCCAGTACACTTGAAATTAAAAATGCCATATGTATCAAGAGACAGAACTGTGGAGACTGTATATGTATTGAAGCATAGCATGTTCCCTCTTTGGGGATGATTTTTCTTGTACAGCATGACAAATATGGAAATATATTTTTGAAAAATATAGATGTCCCATCTATATCAGATTCCTTGCTGTCTTGGTGAGGAGAGAGGGAAGGGAGGGAAGGAAGGGAAGGAAAAAAATTAGAACACAAAATCTTGTAGAAATAAATGTTGAAAACTATTTTACATGTATTTTGATAAATAAAATGCTATCTAAAATAGATTAAATTGTGCTTTAGGAAAAAAAAAATTGAGGATTACTTATATTGGGAAAGAAATGAAACAAACAAAAAAAACCAATTGGGTTACATAAAAAGTCATGAGGTTTGTACCACAATTATACATCTGTATATATAAAAAAGGAGAAATATTATGTAGAAAGAGGAATGATAGCATTTGGCACTTGACTATATGGGTGTGAGAGAAATTAAAATCAAAGGATGAAACCAAAATTGTAAACCTCGGTGACAAGAAATACACAGTATCTTCAACACTGATACATTCACAGAGAGGTATCAATTAAAGGAAAAAGATAATGATCTCTGAGTTTGAGCATGTGGTGCATGATTACTCCAGAATATTCACTTCTAATCATGTAATGGGTAGTTTTTGATACAGTTCTGCAGTTCAGAAGAGAGGTTATGGCTAGAAATATATCATCTAGGAATAGCCACAGAAAAGATAATCAAGCCCATGGGAACAAATAGAGAAATTTAAATTTTAAAGTGTATGTTAATTAAAAATAAAATTAAAATAACTGATATGATAATAACAATATTCATTCATATTAATAGATATGAAAAAAATATAGATCCCAATGTCACAAGATAAATAAAAAACAGACATTTCTTAATCAAGAAAGAATGGGTGGTATTGATAAATGTTCTCAGAATATGCATTAAATAAATAGGGTAAAACATTTGCATATACTCTTGGAACAGAAAAAAAACAGTTAAATGCCACTGAATAATAATAACTACTAATAATACTTAGTATTTATTTAGCCGTTTAAAGCTTTCAAATTATTTTGAATGTGTTAACTGATTTAAATCCATTGTATATGACTGAAGTCAATTTGTTATTTGATGGGATTTATGATAGTTAAATTTTATCCATAAGTTTCAATTATATTAATTAAACCAACACTATATAGAAAAGAATCTAACAAATAGTTAAGTCATATTGATGTGCTATATGTAAATGTAGTGATAAAATTTTAAGATCAAATCAATGTCACCAAATAGTATAAATAACATCCTTAGTAGAGCTGAATTATTGGTTACTGAAGAAATGAAACACCTTGTGACAAATGTTATAAATTCTAGTGATGATCACATCCACAAATTAGGTCTATTATACACCATGAGTGTATTATCACTCTTGTAAGATGGGCATAGCAGGCTTCAACATTGGACGTCTGGAATCATAATTGGCCATCATGTGAATAAGAATGGTTAAATTTGTCAGTATTTATCTTAGCAAATTTGTTTTTGAAAAATTATTGTAGTTCTTCAAGGAACTATTTCATAGGTAATAGATAAATTGCTAGGTAATTAGGTGAGATAGCATAAGCAATATGTCAACCTTAAAATTTAGCTTTTCTTAATATTACTATTGTCATATAATCAAAAATGAGAAAAAAAACAACAACTTCAAGATTTTAAAAATGGAGAATCACCAAAACAAGAAAATATAGAAATAATTAGAAATGATTTTACCCAATTTTGTGCCAGAAAATGATTAAAAATAAAGTAGATAAATGTTTATAAAAACACAAAATAGGGGCAGCTAGGTGGCACAGTGGATGGAGCACCAGCCCTGAAGTCAGGAGGACCTAAGTTCAAATCTGATCTCAGACACTTAACATTCCCTAGCTGTGTGACCCTGGGCAAGTCACTTAGCCTCAATTACCTCAGCAAAAAGAAAAAAACACACAAAATATATTATCATCAAAATAAGAAATGGAGCACTAAAACAATACATCAGGGAAAAATAAACAAGCCATAAATGATCTTTTGCTGCACAGGGCAGGAATGGGAAAAGCCAAGATTAGGCAGAATTATAGATGAATAATATATAGCATTCTAAAAGCCCTATAATTTTATAACAATTTAGTGCAGAAGTAGGGATATTCTCCCGAGACATAATATTCCATTATTTAGATGAGGGAGAAACTTCAGTGAAAAAACTTATAGACTAATATTTCTAATGATTTTAATGCAAAATATTGAATAAAATTAACAAAGAAACTAAAGCAACATGTTAAAATGATTATAAAAATGTCAAAGCTGGATGTATGGAGGCATTCATCTCAAAATAAAGACATAAGCATAATATATTTTATTAATAAAAATGATAACATTCACATTACTTAAAGATGCAAAAATTCTGATAATATAAGATACTTTATGTTAAACACACACACATACACACACACACACAAGTAAATAAAAATGTCCTTAATATGGAACACAATGTTTATCTGAAAATTGTTTTAGCAATAATTTTAATGGCAAAATTCTAATAATAGGTGAGGTAAAATAAATAAGATTATCCATTTTCATATTTGATATCTTTGTAAAAATAACAGCTCTAGTAGTAGTAGTAGAAAAATAATTTGAAGGTTTAAGATAAGAAAAAATGAAACTTTTTAAAATCTTGTTTTACTCTGAGAATCTGGTAAAATCAAATAAAATTAAACAAACCAATTAACACCTTACAAAATTAAATATTTCTTTACAAACAGGGAATAATTAAAAAGAAAAGGGAATTCTTTCAAAATTATTACAGAATGTATGAAATATCTGAGTATTCACTTATAAAGACACACTTGAATTATAACTTTAAGAACAAAGTACTCTTCTCTCCTGGGGGGATGGAACCAAGATGGCAGAATGAAGACATGTCTTGCTGTGTTCTCCTCTGACCTTGTCTCAAACCAACAGCAGATTAAGCCTCTAAACTGATTTCAAGTCAAAGAAACTACAAATATTTGGACTACAATGCATTCCTAGCAGAAGTTACCTTGGAAAAGCTCTGGAGCAGGGCTGTTTCATTTGGGCAGGGGGTTGGGCATTTCGTCAAGTTCAGGTGCAGCTCCTGGAGAGGCAGGAAGCTGGGCAGGACTCAGCCTGGCAGGTTCTAAGTACCTGGGAAATTTATCTGAGGCTCCTGGGATACTCTGCCCTGATTTCAGGCAGGTGCTTTGGTAGATCTGCCTTTTGTAAAAGATAGATTGTAACCCAGTTCAAACTTAGGGACCTAGTACAGATGGCCCAGGACCAGAAGTCAATCAGCCAAATTGCCTCAGGGCAAAATACTAAGCCATGGCTTCTCTGCTTTAAACATATCCCAAACTTTTAAAAAAAAATTAGTAAGAAATAGAAAAGAACTGTCACCTTAGACAGCTTTTATGGAGAGAAAGAAGGGCAGACCCCAGATTATGAGATTCCTAAAGGTAAAGCAACTACAGAGGAAGCCACAAATAAAGACATAAGCTGGTCCCCATTTCACAAGGCTTTCCTGGAAAACTGCATAAAGAATCTCAAAAGAGAGTTAGATGAAAAATGGGGAAATGAACTGAGACCAGTGCAAGAAGGATATAATGCCCTACAAAAGAGATATGATAAAGACACCGATTCACTGAAAAACAAAATTGGTGAAATGGAAAAAGACACCAATTCATTGAAAAACAAAATTGTTGAATTGGAAAAAGTCTGCAATGAACAAAAAATTTTTATTGGCCAGTTACAAAAGGAACTAAAAAAGGTAAAAAGAAAAAATTCATCTAAAATTAGAATTCAACAAATATAAATGAATGACTCAATAAGACTTCAAGAAGCAGTCAAACAAAAACAAAAAAATGAAAAAAGAGAAGAAAATATGAAATACCTCCTAAGAAAAACAACTTACCTGGAAAATAGATCTAGGAGAGACAATTTAAGAATTATTGGACTCCCTGAAAGCCATGATGGGAAACCCCCCCCCCAAAAAAAAAAACCCTCAACACTATCTTCCATGAGATCATGAAAGAAAACTGCCCTGATGTTTTAGAATCAGAAGGCAAAATACCCACTGAAAAAACCTGCCGATCATCTCCTGAAAGAGATCCCAAAATTAAAACCTCAAGGAATATTGTACCTAAATTTCAGGACTATTGCACCAAGGAAAAGATATTGCTAGGGGCTAGAAAGAAACAATTCAAATACTAAGAAACTGTAATTAGAATCACACAAGATCTGTCAGACTCTACACTGAAGGATCTCAGGGCCTAGAACCAGCTATTCTGAAAGGCAAAGGAACTTAAATTACGGCCAAGAATAAACTATCCAGCTAAAACAAGCATTATCTTCAAGGGAAGAAGATGGATATTTAATGATATAGGTGTACTTCACCTATTTCTAATGAAAAGACCAGATATGAACAAAAAATTTGACCTCCAAACACAGAACTCGAGAAGAATAAAAAGGTTAAAAGGAAAGAACTCTTGATAACTATATTTCTACTATGGGTATACTTAAAGAACCAGGGTATAATTTGATCTTACCTTGATAATATGAAAAAGAAACTAGAGGTGGAAGGGTTATCATACTGGGAAAAAGAGGAAAAAGAAGGTAAAAAAAGTAAGAAAAGAAGGTAAAAATAAGGTAAAATCTCATGAAGAGGCAAAGAAAACCTAATATAATTGAAGGAAAGAAGGGAGGGGGGTGAGCATTGTGTGAATCTTACTCTCATCAGATTGGCCTCTAAAAGAATATATCAGACACATTTGGTTACCCAGAGGAAGTTGTCCCTACTTATAGGGAAGTGGCAGGGAAAGGAGGAAAAGAAAGGGATTGACTAATACACGGGAAAATAGAAGAATTAGGGGAAAGGTATAAAAAGGGGGAGGGTCTCTAAAGGGGGTTAAGACTGTTTAAGGGAGTTGGTCATCAAAAGCAAAATACTGGGGACAGCGGAAGGAGGGAAGGGGAAAGGAAAAAGGAAAACATAACTTTGGGTATATAAGATGGCAAAAATACAGAATTAGTTATTTTAACTGTTAATGTGAATGGGATGAACTCTCCCATAAAGTGGAAATGGATAGCAGACTGGATTAAAAGACAAAATCCAGCACTATGTTATTTACAAGAAACACATCTAAAACATAGAGATATATACAGAGTGAAGGTAAAGGGCTGGAGCAGAATCTTTTATGCTTCAGGTGAACAAAAATAAAGCAGGGGTAGCAAACCTGATCTCAGATCAAGTAAAAGCATAAATAGATCTAATTAAAAGAGATAAGGAAGGAAACTATATTTTACTAAAGTGTACCATAGATAATGAAGCAATTTCAAATACTAAACATATATGTACCAAGTGCTATAACATCCAAATTCCTAGAGGAGAAGTTAAGAGAGATGCAAGAAGAAATAGACAGCAAAACTATACTGTGGGGGACCTCAACCTTGCTCTCTCAGAATTAGATAAATCAAATTACAAAATGAATAAGAAAGAAATTAGGGAGGTAAACAAAATGTTAGAAAAGTTAGGTAGGATAGATCTTTGGAGAAAATTGAATGGAGACAGAAAAGAGTTTATTTTTTTCTCTGCAGTCCATGGAACATAAACAAAAATTGACCATATGTTAGGGCATGAAAACCTTAAAATCAAATGCAGAAAGGCAGAAATAATAAATGCATTTTTTCAGATCATGATACAATAAAAATCACATGGAATATAAGGCCAGGAGAACATAAACCAAAAGTTAAATGGAAATTAAATAATCTAATTCTAAACAATAAATGGATAAATGGGTGAAATAGCATATCATAGACAAAATCAATAATTTTATCCAGGAGAACGACAATAATGAGACAACATACCAAATTTGTGGGATACACTCAAAGCGGTTATAAGAGATAATTTTATATCTCTAGATGCTTACTTGCATAAAATAGAGAAAGAGAAGACTAATGAATTGGGCTTACAACTAAAAAAGGTAGAAAAAGAGCAAATTAAAAACCCTCAATTAAATATCAAATTGGAATTTCTGAAAATTTAATTAATAATAACATAAAAAATAAAAAAAGTATTGAATTAATAAATAAAGTTGAGATGGTTTTATTAAAAAAAAACAAGATAGATAAACCTTTCATTAATTTGATTAGAAAAAGGAAAGAGGAAAATCAAATTGTTAGTCTCAAAAATGATAAGGGAGGGGGGCGGAGGCAAGATGGCGAACTGCAGACATCATTCTCTGTGAGCTCCTGAGACCTTCCCTCAGACATAGACAAATTGAGCCTCCAAACTGGTTCTGGAGGGAGGGCTCCATCAAACACTTGGAGGACAATGCACTTCTATTAAAAATCTATTTTGAAAGAACTCTGGAGAAGGTCAGTTTCAGATGCACAGGGGATAGACAGCTGGCCTCAATCAGAAGCCAGCACGCCCGGGGCAAAAGACGGGGCTAGGACAGAGAAGTGGGCTTTAGGCACCAGGAAGTGCCTGGGAGACACTTGGGCCACTTTGCTCTGCTTGCGGGCAGGTGCTTTGGGAGATCTGCCTTTTGTAAAGGGTGGATTGAGAGCAGCTGAAAGCATGGTCTTACTACGGATCTAGCCCAACCAGCCCTGTACCTGAAGTCAACTCCGAGAACTGCCCCAGGGCAAATTGAAACAGCTACAGAATTCCCTGCTCTGAATTCGACCTCAAAATTTAAAATGTGAGCAAGTAGCAGAAAAGAGCTCTCACTATAGACAGCTTTTACGGAGAGAAAGTAGGGCAGTCCCCAGATCCTGAGGTTCAGAAAATAATCACAGAGGAAGTTACAAAGGCGGACATGAGCTGGTCCCCTTTTCAGAAGGCTTATCTGGAAGATTGCATAAAGAATCTCAAAAGAGAGCTAGAAGAAAAATGGGGAAATGTATTGAGATCAGTGCAAAAAGAAAATAACACCCTCCAACTGAGAGTTGAAAAACTGGAAAAAAAGACTGGTGAATTGCAAAAAGACAACAATTCACTGAAAAACAACATTGGTGAATTGGAAAAAGACAACAATTCACTGAAAAACAAAATTGGTGAATTGGAAAAAAACAAC
>JAJPUD010014254.1:0-41265 GCA_023553655.1 Myrmecobius fasciatus
TTTTTCTGTGTCTGTTTCTCTGTCACTCTCTGTCTCTGTGTCTGTTTTTCTGTCACTCTGGTTTTTTTGTCTGTTTTTCTCTCTTTGTCTCTGTCTGTTTTTATCAGTCTATCTGTTTTTCTTTGTTTTTCTCTATCGTCTGTCTCCACACTCAGCCCCCATCTCTTTTCACCCAGGCTACTTCTCTAGTTTAATGGCCCCCCCAACACAATTGCCCCATGGATATTCCCAAGGACGGCTGCTCTTCCTCGTTCTGCCCAAGCAGCTCCGGTTCCGACCCGGTTACAAAAGCTCCCCCGATTTCAGGCCCTTCATGCACTCTCAGCTCTGTTCAAGTGGCCCCGATGTTCCCTCAGCTGGGCTCTCTCCAACCTGGGACCCCCGCAGAAGCTCTTCCCCCCCCCGGCTCCTTTCAGGGGGCCAGGGTCACCTTGGAAAGGTTCTCCCGCTGTCGGCGTGTCTTTCTTTGGCCTGCACTCATTCGCTTCCCTGAACACGGCGTACGTCCATCTCCACTGTGGGGGAACCACTGAATGCCGGCCCCCAGGACGGCTGCCACAGAAGTGGGAGAGGGTGGAGCTGCTTCGGTGGGAGCTGAAAACAAAATGCTCGCCAGTGCCCGCTGGCTGATTCGCCCATCTGGCACTTTTATTTTGCCCAGGAGGAGCCAGGCCTGCAGAACCGAGAAGCGCCTTGCCCAGGGTCACCCAGCTGATCGGTGGCCGAGGTGGGGCTTTGCCCAGAAGGGACGTTTCTCCCGAGGGACTCTTTCTGCAGGGGGCACATCAGGGGAGGTGGGAGATGGCCCGGGAGCCCTGAACTGGTCCCAGAATCACAAGAGCTGCCAGCTTGCCCCATGAGACCAGAAGCTCTGCCATCCCGCCGCCAGCCTCACGCTCAGCCCCTCGCCCTCACCCTCAGGCTCCTGCTGGCCAACTCTGAAGGACCTGGAGGTTGGGCAGAAAATGCCATCTGTACCAGAGAAAACCGAATGCACACCAGCGCCCGCCACGTTCACTTCCTTTCTCGGTTTCTCTCCCCCATGGTTTTCTCTCCCAACATACTCCATGAAACAATGTGTATCAAAACTAACCTAAAAAACAAAAATAACAAATGGCGCCAGGGACGGCATCATGCCAGGGATGGCATCGGCTCCTGTGCCAGGGACGGCATCGTGCCAGGGATGGCATCGGCTCCCCTGCCAGGGACGGGAGATGCTCCCATTTCTCCCCCAGTGTCAGTGAAGCGGCCTCAGGGACACGCAGCCCCTTGGCCATCCCACAGGTCAGCTTGCTTTCAGGGACTTGACCCTGGAGCCGGCCTACGGCCTCTGACTTCTCATCCTTCCTCCAGACCCGTCTCCACATTCGCACCACCTCCCAGCCAGGGCACCGGGGCAGGCTTTGGCAGAGGCCGGTCGATAATCTGGGTTCGGATCCTTGTTCCTTCTGACCCTGCAGAACGGGTCTCATTTTGGTCCCTAGAGCTCCGGGCTGCGAAGGCGGCCTTTCAGGACGGAGCCGGGAGCACGGTGGCCAGCGCTCCTGAACACCAGTAATTAGTGAGCTGTCATCAGGACGCCATGAGTGGGAGACGGTACAGAATGTCAGACATCTGGGCCGAGCTCCTGATAAAGATCCATCTGTGGGCGAGGGCCTCGGGTGCCCAGCCGGGAGCCAGCTGGTCCGTAGGGACCCAATAAATGATTCCTCGTGGTCTCCCCTTCCAGCCTCACCCCCGGCCCCCCGGGATCCCCAGCTAGCCCATCTCTAACAGGGCTGATGGGAGGCGGGCTTCCAAGGCAGATCCCCACCCCCTGGCCCTTCAGCCAGGAAAGAACCAGGTGGGAAGCCCACGGACCAGCTCGCGGCGTCCACCACCGAGATGTGCAAATAATCACCAGCCGAGAGCTTAGGCGCCAGTTTTCATTTTTTAATGCAAGAAAAAACTCCTTTTTGGGGGGGTTTTCCACATGTGAGTATAAATAAGCCCCTTTTCCTCAGAGATGAGCGCCCCAACCCCAGTAGTCTCCACCCCCACTTAAGCCCTTCTAGAACGAGGTGGCCGTTTCAGCTGCAGGGAACGCTGCCGCCATGTTCTGGAGGCTCGGGACCCAGGGGACACGTGGCAGGGCGGGGCAGAGAGCTCCCTGATGTCCAGCCCGGCCAGGGGCCGCCGTGTCCTTCGTGAGCAGCTCGGGGCCACTGGGAATCAGGGGGGCCCGGCTCCCAAGTACAGGAGGAGGGGAGCAGCCTCCGAAGGATGGGGGGCTTTCCTGACTGCTCCCGATAAGACACAACCGGGCCACGGCTTCCTCAGGCTACCCAATAAATGGGGAGCGCAAGCTCAAGGCTCCCAAGTCCCGAGCCTGGCTCACGGGAGCAACTTCGGGCCACCACAGGCCCCCCTACTGAGCCCTCCAGGACCCCGGGGGCCCAGGGAAGGCCCCACCCTGACCCAGAGGGTGTGAAGGGCTGTCAACGGCTCCCAGACCAGGGGCCTCCACATAAGAGAACGGGGAGCCGGGCTCCTGGAAGGGGGTCTAGAACACGGCTAGAGACTTCCAGAGAGCCAGAGTCAAGTATAAAAAAGGACTAGTTGGTTTTCTTCCACAGACGCTTGCCCCGGGGAAGCTGCTGGAGTATCTAAGCTGGTGTGCCCGGGGGGGAGGCTGTGGGCGAGGGTGGGCAAAGGCACGAGTACCGCGTGAACTCTAGAACAGAGAAGGAGGGCCCCCTCCCCCCGCCAGTGTTGGCCCCGGGAAAGGACGAGGGGGCTGTGGCCCCGCCACCAGAGCAGGGAGTAGGCAGCAGCGCCGCCAGAGCGGGGAGCGGGCAGCAGTGCCACCAGAGTAGGCAGCAGCGCCACCAGAGCGGGGAGTGGGCAGCAATGCTGCCAGAGTGGGCAGCAGTGCCACCAGAGTGGGGAGTGGGCAGCAGCACTGCCAGAGTGGGAAATGGGCAGCAGTGCCACCAGAGCGGGCAGCAGTGCCACCAGAGCCCAGGCCGGGCTCCTTGGGACTGCGGTTTTGATGGCCTGGGCAGGGAAGGGGCGGGCCGGGGGCACACACGGGGGAGGGAGGGAGCAAGAAAGAACACTGCCTCTAACTTCATATATTAAAAATATCCATAGTCCTTGTGCACAAAATCCACCATCCAAGTGCCGGCCCCGTCTCCCACCAGGCTCGGGGGAGCGCTCTGAACGTGCTTTTCCTTTTCGAGAGCTGCGGAAACCCATCTGTTAGTTAGGTCTTTATGGAACAGACACGGCAAGGGAGCGCTGAGAATGGGGCCCCTCCCCCCCCCCCGCTCCGAGGGCTGCGGGGCCAGAGGGGGCGGCCCCCCTGCCGGGGAGGGCGCAGGCCGCGGTCACTCGTGCCGCCGTTTGGAGGGCGGGATCAGATGCGGGGGCAGGTCGGCGGGAAGCTCGTGCCCTTCCAACTTGACCTTGATCAGGTGGTTGGCCAGGGCGAACTCCTCGTCGTCCAGCAGCCCGTCCTTGTCCACGTCGGCCAGCTTCCAGATCTTGCCCAGGACCGTGTTGGGGAGCTTGGACTTGACCATCTCCTTCTTGGCGTTGGCGCCTGTGATCTTGCCGTTGACAGGAGACAGGGTGTAGAAGATCTCGTCGTAGGTGGGCTTGTCCTTGCCCACCACCCACTCCACATCGTCGATGCCCTCTCCGGCCCCTTCCCCGTAGCCGTGGCCGAAGGGCCCGTTCATGGTGCCGTCGAAGGCGCCCCCCTTCACGGCCTGCGAGGGCATGAGCGACTCCTCCTGGCGCACCATCACCATCAAGCGAGCGATGTCCTTGGACAGCATGTCGTCCACCGTGTCCAAGAGCTTGGGCTTCAGGGCCTGGAACTTACTGAAGTCCTGCGTCTGCAGCAACTCCTGCAGGAGGGCGAGAAGGAGGCTCGGGAGGGGCCCCGGACCCCGGGCCCCGGCCCGCAGGGAGCTGCCCCGCCCAGAGGCCCCGGACCGCGGCCACGCCAGCCCCGCGGGCGTACCTGCATCTTGCGGAGATTCGGGAAGTCGCCGGGGGAGATCTGGTGCTCGCGCTCGATCTTCTGGTAGATGTCTCCCAGGTTGCTGACCAGCTCCTTCTTTTTGCTCTCTTTGCCAAACATGTTGGGCATCTCCTTCTTGAGCGAGCTGATGATGTAGGCGTGGACCTAAGGCACAGGGAGAGAGTCAGCGGCCGCGGCCCGGGGGACGTCTGGCACCAGGACACACGGCCAAAGTCTCCGAGGCTGGAGATGAGAGAACGGGGACAAACCAGAGTGCTCCCGGCCCAGGAAGAGCAGTGCTCCCCAGGAGGCGCCCATGGACCCCAGGCTGAGGCTGCTGGCAGGGTCAAGTTTCACCCAAGCCTTAATCCGCCCACTGAAGCCTTCTGCCATTGAGACCCATCTTTCCTCATCGGCTCCCCTCCCAGGGTCAGGCTGGTACAGAGCCTGCCAAACAAGCCCAGGCCACGCTCAGGCCACTGTCCTTTACCCATCTTGTTGCCCAGAGGCCCCTGGGATGGACATCACATGGAGGAGGAGGGGGAGGAGGCGCCAATTGGCCAAGCTCAGGCAGCTACGCTTTGCTGCCCACATTCTACCCATGCAACATGGCAAGAAGGGGCAAGGAGTCCCTGAAAGGGCGGGAACTTTGGCCGAGGCCGGAGCCCAGGTCTCAGCTGCGTGGGGTCAGAATGGCCTGGGGTCAGGGCCCACGCTGGCCCTGGAGGCTGGCACCTCGCAGAAAGCCGTCCCCCTTGCCAGGCTCTGTGCTGGAGAGGGGGGAAGAGCCTGGCATCGCACTGACTGGCAGGCAGGGGCACAGAGCGAGAGGCTCTCTGGGCTCCGCCTTCCAGGGAGGGAGCCCCCAGGCCCGTCCTGGCCACCGAAGGTCCCTGGCTCCAGGGCCCCAACTCTGAGGTGCCCGGAGGGGCCTGAAGAGCCCTCCCTGATGTCTGGGAGCCTAGAGAAGGCGGGAAAGCAAAGGGGGTGAGAGAAGCAGGAGGGCGGGGCCCCTCTGCCGGGGACTCTGGAGGCCTCCACCCCGACTTCTGGCTCCTCCCCGCTTATCTCCCTGCCAGAGAGTCCCTCAATGGGAGGGCTGGCTCTTCTGGAAAGTTCTGCCCCCCCCGCCGCCCCCCCCTTACCTTGGCCAGCCGGGCCCGCTTGATCAGGTCGTTGAGCTTCCTGAGAGCGGCGTTGCGGGGCAGCGACTGGATGTCCTTGAAGAGGTCCTGCTCCTCGGCCTCAAAGAGCTTCCGGTTGTCGGGGATGAGGAGGGGGTGCGACCAGAAGGAGCCGATGTAGACGCGCACCACCTCGGGGGTGTTGATGATCTTGCCCAGGGACCACATGAGCGCCCCGTACACCCGCATCAGCTGCTGCGTCTCGATCTGGTCGGCCTTGTTCAGAACCACCCGGATCTTGTCCTCGTGGTTCTTCAGGGCCTTGATCACCTCGGAGAACTCATCCGAGATGTCCAGCTTGTGGGCGTCGAAGAGCAGGATGATGCGGTCCACACGCTCGGCGAACCACTCCAGGACAGCCGCGAAGTCGTAACCTGGCCGGGCAACGAGAGAAGCGCGCTGAGGGCAGGCCCGGGGGGGGGCAAACAGGGCCAGCCCACGCCGGGGGCCACGGGGGGACCACGAAGGCACAGGGGGACCACGGGGCCGCAGGCTCGCCGATACATCCTAGAAACATGCAAAATTGGAATTATGCAAATGAAAGGGACAAACGGCCCACCCTCTGACCCAGCAGCCCAGCTGTCTGGAAGCAGAGCTTTGGGGACCTCGGCGCAGGAAGGAGCAGCAAGATGGAGCCGAGCCCCGGGAGGACAAAGCGCACGCCACGTAAGGGCTGTTCCTGGCCCGGGGAGAATTCAGAGGCGGACCGTCCCCAGCCCTCCCCGCCATCCTACAAGAAAAAGAAAGGCAGTGCGCTCCGGCTCCTGGGACCACAAGTCACAAAGACTGCTGGGAAACCTGGAAAATAACCGGTCAGAATCTGGGCACCGGCCTCTCACCCCCATCCCCAAATAAGGCCAAAATGGGCCCGTGCTCTACACATAAATAATGACACCACAGGAGAACAAGGGGCAAGTGACCTGTCAGAAGGGAGGGACTCATGACTGAAGAACAACTAAGGAACATTGCGAAAGGCAAAATGGGCAACTCTGGGGACATGGAAAAGATTCTGAACAAACAAAAGCAACAGAAACAAGATTATGAGGGAAGCACAAAGCTGGGGAAAGGCTCTCCAGCCAGTGCTTCTGGGAAAGGCCCCACTTCCAAAATGCATAAAGATCCGTGCCAAATGTATAAGAACACAAGTCGTTCTCCAACTGACAAACGCTCAAAGGACACAGACAATTTTCCGATGAAATGAAAGCCATCTGTGGTCATATTAAAAATGCTCGATCACTACCGATTAGAGAAATGCACATTAAAACAACTCTGAGGTGGCACCTCCCACCTCTCAGACTGGCTGAGATGACAGCAAAAGAGGTTGGACGGGATGGGGGAAAACTGGGACACTGATGCATTGTTGGTGGAACTGTGAACGGATCCAACCATTCTGTAACGTAATAGGGAACCACGCCCAAAGGGCCATCAAACTGCAGACCCTTTGATCCAGCAGTGCCATTACTGGGTCTGTGACCCAAAGAGATCATAAAAATGGGGAAGGACCCTCGTGGCGGCAAAGAATTAGAAACCGCCCATCTCTGGGGAACGGCTGAATGAGGTATGGGACGTGAAAGTTCTGGAATATCATTGTTCTGTGACAAATGAACAAACTGTTTCTGGAAAGGCCTGCAGAGATTTACAGGAACCGATGCTGAGAGAAACAAGCAGGACCAGGAATACACCGTATACAGCAACAGCAAGAACATGTGATGATCAACCGTGAAACACTCGGTTCTCCCCAGGGGTTCAGCGATCCAAAGCAATCCCAATAGACTTTGGGCAGAAAATGCCATCTGCACCACAAAGAACTAAGCCAACTCACACCATGTTCCCTTTGTTCTTTCTTCTCTCTCATGGTTTTTCCCTTTTGTTCTGATTTTTCTCTCCCAGCATGCTTCATTAAGCAACGTGCATTTTTAAATCAATGTATGTGTATCACAAGAAAAACAATAATAGAAGAGGCCCCAGGGTGCCTGGTTAACTCCAGGGGGCTTCCCACTGCCCCCAGCACTTTGGCCTTCTCTTTCAGGGATGAGCAGACACAGCTCGGAAAGAATCCCAACCTTGGCTCGGGACTCGTTCTACCGCTAGCCCTCCCCACATGGCTTCCCTCCCACTAACCCTCGGAGGCAATGGAAGCCAACCAGACCCAGAGTGGGCAGCGAGTCACCTGCCAGCTGGCCCGGCCTTGGAAGGCCCCGGGCATCTGGAGGGGGCCAATTTTCACTCCATCTGACATGTGGATTCTCTCCACCCGTTACCAGAGAAACAGGGGGTGCCATTTAAAGCACTTGGTGGGGATGGAGCCTATTTGTTCTGCTTGACGGTGTAACGGGCTCCTGAGGCTCCCTTTGAAAAGCCCGGCCTATTATTAATGACAAGTTTTCTCAGCCTTTCTGTGTTCTGGCCAAGCTCGCCCCCAGATGGGCACCAAGTTCTCAGCAGGCTGCAGTCCTGGCACCCCGATAACACCACCGAGGGTCCCCTAGGGGTTCTTCAACAAACCCCTCCCGTGGGTCAGGACCGGGGGTCGCCACTGGGCACACTGTGTCAGTCGCCGTTGCCACTGATGGGTCATTATTAACGGACGACCCAACGTTCTGTGTCACGGACATTGGAGCAGCAGAGATGTGGCCAGAGGGAAAGGCAAGAATGGGGGCAAAGGTGGGGAAGCAGCCTGGCTGTGGGCACCCCAGGTTCTGGGGTTACAAGAAGCCGAGCCCCCGCAGCACTGCCACATAATGAGAAGGCTGGACGGGAGCCCTGCCCCCAGACTCAGTCCTGCCAAGGGTCAAGTGGCCGGAGCAGAACGTTGGCGCCTCATCCCAAGGTAAACAGCTAACACAAGTGTCTAAAGAACAAGACTCATGGCCAGCCCAAGATCCGCCTCTTTCTTTTCTTTCTTTCTTTCTTTTTTTTGCTTTTTGCTGAGGCAATTGGGGTTAAGTGACTTGCCCAGGGTCACACAGCTAGGGAATGTTAAATGTCTAAGACCAGATTTGAACTCAGGTCCTCCTGACTTCAGGGCTGATGCTCTATCCACTGCGCCACCTAGCTGCCCAAGACCCGCCTCTTTCACCATGTCTCTGGGGACGGGGGTCAGCAAGAGGGGGCAAAGGGGAAGGGCGTTCCCAGGGAAGCCCGCCGCCCCCTCTCTCTGGGGCCCAGGGTCAGGCCTGCCGCCCCGGCCAGTCCTTTCTAGCTGTAAATCTGACCATTCCTTGCCTTTGGGCCCAAATGACCTCCTCCATCTCCTACAAAGCTGCAGCCTGTGGGCCCTGGCTCACCCTCCGCCTCCCCCTTGCACTTCTCTCTCCTTACATTTCTTCTCTTTCCTTGCATTTCTTCTCTCTCCCCCTTTGCATTTCTTCTCTCTCCCTTTGCATTTCTTCTCCCCCCTTGCATTTCTCTTCTCCCCCTTTGCATTTCTCCTCCCCCCCCCCCCAATCGCATTTCCTAACTTCGGGGCTGGTGCTCTCTTTACTGAGCTACCTTGCTGCCCCTGTAACACAGCAGGAAGAGAATAGGCTCTCAGGAGACCATTGGGTGGGAGGTCCTGGGCTTCGGGGGTGGGTCTGAGAGCAGCAGCTGATGGGCAGGGGCCAATCTGGCAGGACTCGGGGTCCCAGGAAGACTCTGGGGAATGAGCTGGGAAGATGGACCAGGAGCGGGGAGCTGGGGGGCAGGGGCCACTGCCTCAGACCCATTCTAGTCCTTCACGTCCTCCCCGTTCAGGTGGGGAGCCCCAAACCACTGAGTGAGCTGTGCCCGCAGGAGTGCCCGGCTAGTGCAGAGCGCAACCTCCTGCGTCCAGTCTGGAGGGCAGGATGCGTGGGCCGGGCGCCACCACACGGGACGGGAATCCGTCGGCCAAACGGGAAGCTGTGGTTTGCTTGGTCAGATCGAAAACTGTTTCCCTGAACAGATGCTTGTCAGGATGCAGCTGCAGGTTACAGACGGGGCAGACACGGGGGACCCCCCGATTACAGTGGGGCGGAGGTGGAGCCAAGAGCAGGTAAAAGCAGGACCTGGCCCATAGCCCTGGTCTGTGGCCCTGGCCCAGCCTGTGGTCCTGATCTGCCGTTCTGGCCCAGCTCGTGGCCCTGGCCCGGCCCGCCGCTTTGGGGAGCCGGGGCTCCTGGGTCTGCCTGCCTTGTGGTCGGTGCCTGGCCCCGGGCTCCCCTCCCCCCCAGCAGGGGGGGAAGAGCTGCTTTACCATTCCCAGTGTGGCCAGGACGTGGAACAATGGGGCTTCCTGCCATTCAAGGCGAGCGGGCCTGGGCCCTTCTCCTGACATGTGCCTCTAAGGACCTACGTGTTCAGCTCATGGCCGGGCCTGGCGCTCCGGGGTCTGCAACGAGGGAAGAAAGGATTAAGCGGGCAAAACTCCTCTGGGGCGGGGGGCAAGGCCTGCCCTTGTCCAGTGGCCTCACGAGGCCTTTCTCTTGGCCTGAAAATGCGCCGGGAAGGGCAGGCTGGGGGAAGGCCCCTGCCTGTGGGGACCTGGAAGCAGCAGCCACAGCACCTCCAGCTCAGGGGTGGGACCCCCGACTCCTTGCAGCACAGAGACTCCCACACTGCCTGAAGAGGTGCTTCCCCAGCTGCCCACCCAAGGACACAGCGCCACGATCCAATCTCGTTCAAGACGGGTGACCACAGAACCAGCTGGTACCGGGCTGGCTGCGTCCTCTGCCCCCCAAGCAGCTCCTGGGGTCCTTCCCTCACCAAGGCAGGGAGCCCACCTCCCAACAGGCCCAAGCCAGCTTCTCCGCCCCGGCCGCCCTCTTTCATCCTTCGGAGGCCTCCAAACAAAGCGGCACCGAACCCGCTGAGGCCCTGGTTGTTGGCCCTGGAAGGACCCCAGGATCCTGCCTCTCCCAGGCGAGAGCAGGGAAGGGGCACGGGGCTAGTCTCGGCAGGAGGGCCAGGCCTTGTGCCCTAAGCCTTTCGTGATGGGCCCTAGACCCCAGAGAAGCAGGTCCTCTGCCACAGGGGATGCTCGGCCCAGAGAAGGCCCCGGTCCCCTGGACGCCCGCCCCTGCAAGGGGGAGCAGCTCAGGGCACCAGGGGGCATTAGCACGGCACCCAATGGGGCACCGGGCCTCCCCAGCCCGAGATGCTCAGCGAGGCTTTGTTTGCACAGCATCCGGCTGCCCGTGGTCCGGGGCGGCCTCCACCTTATCTGCTGGAGCAGGACTTCCTGCCCACATCGCTGGCTACCCCCAGCAGGCGGGCCGGGGGTGTGTGTGCCTGATTAGTGGAGCCGGAGTCCACCCTCCCCACCCCATGAGCAGCCAGGGCTCCCTGGGCCAGACCGGAGCTGTTGTTCCCAGGGACCGGAGAGCCCCACGCCACTGCTCATTGGCCGGGTCTCCGGCAGGGAAGCACCTGTCAGCCCCTCCCAGGGAGGGGGCTTCTGGCTGAGTGCAAAGACCCACAGTGGGGGAGGCTGGACTGGGAAGGGCTGCTCTTGTTCTCTTCCTGTTTGGTGACTGGGGAGCGTGACAAAGTCCTGAGTGAGAGCAGCCCATGTGGAGCGTGTGCTCAGGGCCAGCACCCACTCGGCCGCCCGGGCCGACTCACTGGTGCCCGCTGGGGTCCCGGCGCTCCGCGAGCCCGTCACATGGCGGCCGGTTCTGTCTCCTCCGCGCCCGGTCTCATTGCCTGCAAGCGTTCCCAGGGCTCTGAGGCCACCACAAGGGGAGAGAGCGGCCGAGCTTTGCCCCGGCACCGGCCGGTGTCACTGGGTGCACTTTCCTCCTGCCGTACGCCTTCCGCGCTCTCAGCACCGCTCCCGTACAAAGCTTTCCCTGCCAGCTCGCCGCGAGCGCCGCTTGGTGACCACGTTCCTTCCGGGAAGGGCCCCGGCCTTTGCAGGTCGCTCCCTCAAAACTAGTGGCCGGCAAGTCTGTGGGCCCGGTCCCAACTCTGACCAAGCGCCGGCGAATCTCGGTAAATGCGCGCCCCGCGACGCACGCCTGCAAAACTATGGAGAAAAGCTCCGAGCGCCGCAATGTGCCCTGCCCCTCCCGACCCTCTTCAGAGATGGGGAAACTGAGGCACGAAGCCCCGTTGCTGCACACACATCCCTCCGCCTGCTTGGCTAAACCCGCCCTCCTTTTTTAACTCGTCACAGTCGGGTCACAACCGCCACAAACACAGAACACTAAACCGGAAAACCGAAAAGCAAGGACTGGGCACTGCTCAAATCCAGACGGTCCCTAAGGATGCGCAGGCGGCCCTCAGGCTGCGCCAGAGAAGGCGGCGGTGTGCCAGGAGGGGGGCAGCGTGGGGCCGAACGCAGGAGCTCCCTGCCAAGGAAGAGGGCGAGATCCTTGCTGCCCGCTTGTGTCGCGTCTCCCACCGAGCAGCGGACCCCCGAGCCCAGCCTCCATGGGACCCGGCCCACTCTTGCTCACAGCCACACAGGCGCTTTCACTGGGAAGAACAGCAGTTTCTAGGGCAACATGTTGCCACAGACGGGTGCCCTCCAGGGGCTGTGCCAAGGGGCAGAGGCCTCTGAGTCTGCCATGCCAGCTGCCCACCTCCGGCCCCTCCTGAGGCTCCCAAGCGGCCCCAGCGGCCTCTGCCCTTTCTGGACAGACGGCGTGGGACGTGCACGCTGACTCACAGCCAGGGCCTGGCTTCCAGTCCCACTTGTTCACTCCCCTAGCGTGACCTTCCCCAGACCCTGCTCTCAGTCTTTTTCTCGTACAAGAGGGGGCTGGCAGAGCCTCCAGGTTTAGGAAAGCGATGGCGCTGCAGGAAAAGACCCAACTCCGCCATCCTGCCCAGCGAGGGCGGCCCCGCAGCTTTCTGAGATGGCGGCAGCCGTCGGCCCGGCCGCCAGCGTGTCCTATTCTGCCCCAGGCCAGTCCTTGCCCGGCTTGGACGTGGCCTCCAGAAAGGGCTGGAGAGGGACTCTGGCCCACCCCGACCCTCCCCAGGCTACGGCCCGAATCGTCTGAGCCAGGCCCCGACAGAGCCGCTCTACGCACCAATTCTCCCCGTGAGGGTCTGCAGGGCCCGGCTCAGCCCAAATCTCAGGCCCGAGGAAGGGTCCCAGACGCCGAGGAGCCCAGGCCAGTTAGAAGGTGACGGGCGAGCACTGAAGCCGGGGCCGGCCTCCCCGCTCTGCAGGCCAGAATACTGAGAGCCAAAACCCTGAACATGAAATCTAAACCAAAGCAATGGCCTCAGACCCAGTGAGCGAAAGGAGCGCGCAGGAGGGACGCCGGCCCGCCACCATCCCCAACCAGCCCTCTGGCTCCCGAGGGCACCGCAATACACTCACTGATTCCCATTAATGACCCACACTAATAAGCTGTTTGTGGAGACGACTTACAACGGGCCTAATCCAGGCCCCCCAACTCGGCCCGCGGCTGAGCAAAGGCTCTCGGGGGCTCCCCCACTTTGGCGGATACCTCCTGGGAGACCCAATCAGTGCAGGGGCCCGGGGCTCACACTAGCCGGGGCCTCCCCTCTCCCTGCTAAGGCCGAGGCCACGGAACCTGGGCAGCGGTCTCCGCCGTCCTCAGGCAGGGCAGACCGCCGACCCGGGCCGCGGCCCCGGCGACTTTACGGGCATTTTGTCAGTGTGAGGCGAGTCCTTCGGGGGCATCGGGGAAGGGGCCGCAGACCCTGCCCCCCACGCGTCCTTTCTCACCTCGGCTGATCCGCTGTTTTTCTCCGGAGAGGATTCCCGGCGTGTCGATGATGCTGATGCTCTCCAGGACAGGGTTGGGCAGCTGGGCGCACATGAACCTGCGCGGGACACGGAGAGCAGCTCACTAAGGCCCCCAACCTGCCCCGGACCCGCCTCCCCGACAAGGAAGGAGGAAGGTGGCTTCCCAGAAGGGAAGGGAAGCAGCAGCGCCCAGTGCCGGGGAAGGCCGCCGTGCGTGCGCTGAGCCAGCTCTTTGCTGACCGCGCAGCCTGAGCCAGCACATTGGCCCCGGCCCAGCCCTGCAATTCAGCCTCGGAGCTGCTGACAGGGGAGAGAAAAGGGCTGATAAGTCGCTGCTCCGGCAGAAGGGCCGCCCTGGACCTTGGAGCCCCACTGAACTTGCCAACTGAACTTTCCCCTGTGCCACAGACCCTCCCCCAAACCCTTCTGGTCTCCCGGAGCCTGGCCTGGCCCTGCCAAGGCTGCTGGGGCAAAGGGGACCGACTTCAACAGGGGCAAAGGTGGCCGGGCTTAAAGGGAAAGAAAGAGAGCTAGCGCCGGGCCCAGAGACCAGGCCAGCCAGCGGGTCCCTGCTCTGCGGAAAAGGAAGACGGCATCTGTCCCAGTGAATCACCATGGTGACGGATGTCGACTGACTGAATTGATCCCCCCGAGCGTGGGCTGCTCTCGATGGATGGTGCAGCAGAATCTGGCACCCTGGGCCCAGGGCCAGGCCCGCCCTCATCAGCAGAGGCCTTGGACCCCTTCTCTGGAGAGGGGGTGCCCTCCAGGCCTACTCTTATGGGGTGCCTGGTGTCTTACACCCCACAGACAAGGCCTGGCCCAGGAAAGATGGCACCTCTGAGCAGAGCCCCCCGAGAACCCCAGACCTCCGGGAGCCGTTGTGCCCCGTCAGTCACTGGGCTTCCCAAAAGCTGACGGGGAAATGAATGCCCCCCAGGGTGCGGGGAGCCTGGCCCTGCCCACGGAGCCCGTTCCACAGTGGGATCACAGCTGTCTCTGGAGAGGCCGTTCCTGGAAGGAGGCCAGAAGTCCTCTCACCCTGCAGAGGCTCCACGCTGAGAGAAGGACCCCCTGCTGCTACCAGGAATTCAGTGAAACCCTTCCTGCAGGCCCTGACCAGGCCGAGGGCCCAGGGCAACGGGGCAGGATCACAAGCAGGCCTGCAGGCCTGAAGGAAACGTGCTCCCCCAGCTCCCAGCAGACTCCCTGCCGGGCAAGGATCTCAGCTCAGCGCCTTATCTCATCTCCCCGACCCTTTGAGGTCCTCGGGCCTCCCTGCTTCCTCACTAAGGCGGAGAGGCCAAATCTGACCTCCCCCTCTCCAGGGCAGGAATCTGAGGCTCTGTGACCGAGGGGCAAGGCCGGCCTCCCACCGGAGCCTCCAGGCCCTGCCTCAGAGCACTCAGAGGAATGAATGGGGGGGCAGGGGGAGAGGCCTGGGGCAGCTGGCTTTTACATCTGCCTTTCAGACCCAAGGCTGGCCCCCAGAATTGCAACCAAAGGGCTCCGGGGATCACTCTGACAACCTCTTCCTCCATAAGGCCCCACAGTGGGTACCGAAGGTCACAGCCCACCGGGGAGCGGCCCCCAAAGCCGGACCCTCCGAGGCTGCTCTGACCTCCAGGACAGCTGCACTCTCCTTGGAGCTTCTGGTAAAGGAACATGATCACACTGGGCAGGGATGGGGGTCAAAAGTCACCTTCCTTTCCCAGCTGGAGCAAATTCCCCCCGCCAGGAGGGAGCCAGTTGTCAGGGTTTGTAAACCGGTCCCAGAGAGAAGCCACAAGCTTTGCCGGCACAAGCCGGCTTTGCTAGAAGGGGCAAGGCCTCCTCCCGCTAACTCGCTTCCTCAGCATGTGGGTCATCAGGCTGATGTGACACTAGGGACTGGGGGGGGGGGGCTCCTTCCCCTTCTGGTTCAATCTCAGACAAAATCACCAGACTGAGATGTTAGATTAGAAAAAAGGCCAAAGGCCAGGCCCTGACTGCGAGCTGCCTGAGCCGCCTCCGCCGCCTCTTCTTAATGACACAGTTTAAAATGTGCCGTCACAGGAGGTCAAGGGGGAAAGAATGAATGAAATCGGGAGAGACCCAGAGCCGGCAAGGACGACGGGTGGATTAGGAGGGAGAGAAGCAAAGGGAGAACAAAGTTTGGTCCGGAATTATATTATTCACACTCCATCTGGCTCGGGAGGCGGGGAGCCGTCTGCAGGAGCCCTCAAAGTCAGTCATCTGAAAGCTGGGGGACGGAGGGATCCCAACCAATCCAAGTAATCTCCATCCCCCAGAATGCCTCTTCAGGGCCTGCTCTGGAGAGGTGCAGGGGAGGCACAAACCTCAGTCACTCCCAGGACAATGGAGCCCTCAGGAACAAAGACCTGGGGGAGGGAGCCTGGCCTCCCAGCGCCACCTCTCCTAGGCAGGAAGGTAAAAGACAGGGGCCAACACGGAGAACCGCGCCCCTTGCCCCCTTGCCCCCTGCCCTGGAGGGGAGAGAGGACCGTCCTGTCTGGAGGGCCCTAAGCCAGCAGGGGCTGGAGGAGGCTCCCCCCAGCCTGAGTCAGAGCAGGCAGGTCTATTTTAAAGGCCAGAAAGTGCCAAGACTGCTGCCCCACCTCACGAGCTGAGCACAGAAGTCCTGTCGTTGGCTGCACTTGGGGCACGTTCTCCTGGACTCCTGCACCCCAAAAAGAGAACGGGGAGGGCTGCCAACTGGAACACGGTGGCGCTTCAAGGGAGAGAAGGCTCTGGGGGCCGGCAGAGCACCAGGAGCATTAAGGGCGTCTGGCCAGCTCAGGAGGAATCAACCCCAGTGGAAAAATGGGGGCAAGTGGAGGAAACTCAACACCTTCAGGGAAAGGGGGAGGGCCAAGCAGGAGGGGATGGGGCAGGGAGAGTACAGGGGCTTCTCCTACCCAGGAAAGCCTGGAGGGGAAGGGAGAGCTCTTTAAAGGGCTTGTGAGGAGGCGCAGAAAGGCTTCAGACATTTAGATCCTCAAAGACCCCAGTTCTATCTGGTCCCTGACACTGGGTAGCTATGTGGCTCCATAAGGTGACCTGTTCCATCTGCCTGCCTCAGTTTCCTCATCTGTAAAACTGAACCTATGTCTCCTCTGGGGAATTGGGGGCTGTCCCAGACTGCCAGAATCAGGGGAACAAACAGCTCTGAAATGAAAGGGGGAGGGGAGGTTAAAGTAGGACCATGTAAAAAAGCAGGAGTCCTCATTCTAAACCTGATTGGAGGGACGGGGGAGGAGACACCCTGAGAAGGGGGGTTAGGGAGGAGGAAAGAACCTTGGAAAGAGAGGGGTGGGTTCCCCTGGGTGCTGCCATCTCAACCTACATCTCGGCTGTCCCACCCACTGGATAACAACTTTCTCAATCAGAAAGACCCTTAGGTACCCATCCCAAAGGGGGGGGGGGGGTCCTGCTGGACAGAGTTTGCCTGAATGAGAATATACTGTCCAGAGGGACTAGGGATCCCTGAGATCCTCCAGGGATCTTCTCACCCTTTAAGGATCTGAGACTTGGGGAAAAGGAGATGGGGAGCCCCTCAGGGGTCTTCCCTGATTGAGAAAGATGTTCCCACTGAGTGGGGAGATGGGAGCACCCCACGGACAGAGGGGACAAGTCTCACTCCTTAGAGAACTTACATGTAACGGGCAGAGAGAATATGGGGTTATTCGGGGGCGGGGGCAGGGGGGCTATTTCTATCAGGAATGAGTATGAAGAGGGCGAAGAGGGGGTGGGGTTCCCCGAAGGGGCAGGGGCTGTGTCACTGGGTGTGGTGTGCTCCAGGGTCCTGGGGGGGGGAGGGTGTCTGGAGCAGGAGTGGGGCCGGGGTGAGTAAGACTGGGTGGGAGTGCCGTTCCGCAGGGGAAGTTCCCAGAATGGGAAGAAGGGAAGAAATAGCCTAGGAGCTTTAGGGGAATGGGGGCAGGATCTCTCTGGAGGAGGGGCCTATCCGAAGTAGTTCCTGTGGTACTGGGTGGGAGAGGGGTGGGAGCCCGTCCTCACTGGGGGCGGAGTCCCCAGCAGCTCATAGCCCCCCCACCCCCAAGGGGTCATTCGTCCGGAAGTGGAACACAAAGGGATGATCCTCACTCTCAGGGGGGAAGGCACCTGGGAAGAACATGGGGGTGTCCCCAGTCCAGAGCACAGAAGCAAGGGGGCCTCCCCTGGGGGTGATCACTCAGACACAAGGGAGATAGTAGCCCTCACTCTTTAGCTTAGGACAAGGACACACTGGTGGGAGGGTGGGCAAAGCATCGGAGGGGTCCCTCGGCCCGCCCCTCCCCCGGGGAGCTGTAGTCCAGAGATGGGGCACAGGAGGCGATGCTCGCTTTTGGGGGTTCCCCCTTAGCCTCGGCTGAGGGCACCCAGCACGGGAGAGGTCCCCCGGCCCGGGCGCGCCCCTCCCCCGGGCTCCCCGCACTCACCGGTTAAGGAAGGCGTTACCAAAGGCGTTGAGCTTTCGGAAGGGCCGGCGCGGGTCCACTACTAGCGCGTTGCCCGGCACCACGCCCTCGGCCGTGCCGTGCATCACGGCTATGAAGGAGTCGGTAGTGGGCTCGGGTCCGATGCGCATGCCGGGGAAGTCCTGCTCGATGAGGTGCCGGATGAAAGTGGTCTTGCCCGTGCTGTACTGGCCCACGAGCAGCACCATGGGCTTGTTGTCGAAGTCGGCGTCCTCGAGCGCGGGCGAGTGGAAGTCGTGGAAGCGATAGTGCTCCTCCAGCGGCAGCAGCTTCTGCGCGTACAGCTGCCGCAGCCCTTCGGCCACCGTCTGGAAGAGCTCGGGCTCCTTCTTGCGCCGCGCATCCTTGTTCACCCAGCTGAACATGGTGACGAGGCCGGCGGCCGACGCTGCGCGGGGAAGCGGGCCAGTGAGGCTGGGTGGCAGCTGCCCCTGCTCCGGCTCCTGCCCCTACCGCGCCCCCTCCACAGCGCGCAGGCGCAAACGCATACACTACGATCCGGCCCGGCCCGCCTCTACCGCCGAATGAGAGCGCGCCCGCCCGGCCGCGACTTTTATAGCAGCCCGGAACGGGGAGGAGCCGAAGCCGCCCTCGTGCTCAGGCGCGCGCCCGGCCGGCCGAGAGGGGTGGAGCCACCGCCCCGGGGCCGCAGCGCCACGTCCTCCCCCGCTTCCCATAGGTCCGAGCTAAGTCTCGCGATATTGCATCCTCGCGGCCGTAGCCGCCGAGACTACCGAGGCAACTCCGTCGAGTTTCTTCCCCACCACCGCTACCTATTCGTTGAGGGGGGGGGGAAGTTGAGGAGCGCGCGTGCGCAGGAGAGGAAACAGACCCCGGGCTAGAAAGCGGCGCGAGGGCGGGGCTTGTTTGGTCCCCCGCCACTTCCCTGGGCCCCGCCCCCTAGGCTCCCGCCTCCCCGCTTCTCGCGGGTCATGTGCCCCTGGCCACCTTGGACTGTGCCCCAGGTCCTCCAGGATACTGATGTCCTTCGAGAACCGCCCCTGCCCCATCAGCCGCTCCCGTACTCCCCTCACTTTGCAGTTGGGGAAACTGAGGCTCCTGAGTCACCGAAGCTTGCCCCATGGGGAGCCCAAAGTCCAGAGGGGGAAGAGGGACGACCCTTGGTTCCCCCCTGCCTTCTCCCGGGCCCAGCAATAAGGGCATCCAGGAGGCTGAATGGGCTGGGAAGAGCTGGATTCCAATCCTCCTTCAGACACCAACTAGCTGTGTGAGCTAGAGCCTGCGTTACCTCCTCAGTATAGAAAAAAGGGTGGGCAGGGGTGGGACAACAACGCACCCCCTCCGAGGACCCCAGGAGGTCTGGGCTGCTTCCAGAGGGAGGAAGTCCCCTGGGGCTTCAGATGCCTCCTGGCAGCAATCGATCCCCAGGGAATCGGGAAGCCCCCAAATCCCCAAATGCACAAGTACCCAAGATGCCCAGCGGCTCCTTCTGGACCGTTCTCCTCCCACCCTCTGCACCTTAGGCCATCTCCTTGCCCAGAAAAGACTGGAGGCAGGTGGGGGACCAGTAAAGGAGGACCTAAAGTCAAGGGGGTGGAGGTGAGATATACAGCAGGTGCTTAATGTGTGTTGAGTTGAACTACAATAAGTGAAAAGAAGGGATAAAAAAGCAGAGAAAATTGAGCTAGCTAGGAGGGGGGTGATTTTTTGAATCCTCTAGGAAACCAGAGGGGCAGAAGCATCACAGGCCAAGTGATTCTGCACACAGAAGGTGCTTAATAAGTTTTGTTGAATGAATGAATGAAGATTGTGCCTGTGTGTGAAAGGTGCCTGTTGAGTTTTGAGGAAGTAGATTTGGAAATCCCCCTCCTCAGTGCTCGGTAGAAGGGAAGAGGTCTGGGGAAATAATCAAATTTCCTGGGCAATCCACAAAGCTGAGGAAATCTAGACCACTTCTGTTCTCTGACCTGCCCTCTCGATCCCTCCTTGGGATCTCGGACACACTGGCTGCCTTACCCGTTCCTGGTTCTTCCATTGTTCTGGTAGTCCCACCACCATCCCCAGAATCGCATAGCCCCTCATCAGCTGTCTCTGGGGTGGGCAGCAGCGGGGGTTGGGCCCAGGTAGAAGCCCTAAGGATGATGTCAGAGGCCTGGGATCGGGGATTGTTAGGTCAACAGAGGGGATGCTAGGCAATGGCTTTTTCTGGGCAAACAGAAGGCAGCGAAGGTTGCCCAGAGGGGGAGGGCATGGAGCCATTCCTAGTACTGCTTCTGGCCTGGAAGAGAAGAGAACAGGAGGGAATGTCCTAATTCTGGGGTGGGGAACTTGGATCAGAGGGAAAAACCATTCCAAGGGAACGTGATGACTGAATTAGGGAAGCTGTGAGGTCGGGGATTTGGGTCCCAGGCTGGTATTGCCAAATACCCTTCCTAAAACCCACCACCCAAAGCCATCTCCTTTATGCCCACCACCAAAAAGATCTTCCCAATGCTCATCACCCAAAATGATCTCCCAAATACCCACCACTCAAAAAGATTGCCCTAATGCTCATTACCCAAAATGATCTCCTTGATACCCATCACCCCAAAGAGCTCCCCAATGCCCACCACCCAAAATGATCTCCCTAATGCTCATCACTCAAAGTGATATCCCCAATGTCTACCACCTAAAATTATCTCCCTCATACCTACCACTCAAAAAGATCTCCCTAAGTGATCTCCCTAATATTCATCACCCAAAATGATCTCCCTAATACCCACCACCCAAAAAGATCTCTCTAATGGCCACTGCCCCAAATGATCTTCCTAACTCCCCTACTGGCCAGAGCCGCGGGATGGGGCCCTTCATGATCTGTCTCCCACTTGTATCTCCAGGATGGTGCCTCAGTTTCCCCATCTGTAACGAGGATAATAATAGCAGCTAGCTTCCAGGGTTCTTGTGAGGATCAAAGGATCATTGTAAAGCACTTAGTACAGGGCTTGGTCCATAGCAAGAGCTACATAAATGTTAGTTATTAGGTGAGAGACCGTGTTGTAAGGGTCCCCTCTGCAATCGCCTGGCCCCTAAGAAATAAATGAGCCTCGGTTCTGGGCCCTGTTGATCATTTTGTGCTGTCCCAGGGGCAGGGAATGAAATCTCCAACCACAGGGGAGTGGGACAGGCCACAGGAATCCCAGGGTAGGGCTTTAGGCTGGGATTTGCAGCCAGAGCAGCACAGCACCCCAAGGAGTGACCCTTGGCACCCCAACTTAGCTCGACTCAACCACCATGACTGGACACAAGCTTGGGGAGACCAAAACTATAGAGGCACAGAGTTACGTTCTGTGCTCTCTCCTCCAGACCCAGGAGGTGTAGGGGTGCCCAAAGACACGGGGAGAAACACCTGAACGTTTGTTTTTGTCATATCTTTGAAATAAATTGTTTTCAATTGTGTCCCACTCTCAGTGAGCCCATTTGGGGTTTTCTTGACAAAGATACTGGAGTGTTTGCCATTTCTTTCTCCAGCTCATTTTACACATGAGGAAACTGAGGCAAATAGGATGACGTGATTTGCCCAGAGTCCCCCAGTTTGTGTCTGAGCCCAGGCCTGGCGCTATCCACCATGCTAAAAGCCACCCATTCAGCAGCTCAGTTGAATTGGGGCGCTAGTCACCGGGCCCTGACAAATGGAATACGAGCCGGGAGTGTTCGATCTGGGGGCAGGGTACCCCAGAACCGTGTGAGGATTTTCTGGCAGGCCCGGTTCTGGGCCACTGGGCCAGAGCATGCGTGTGCTCATGGTATTGTAAAAGGCCATTTACTTGAAAGGGAATACAAGAAATATGCCAAGAGTTAAGAGCCAGGCCCCAGATCCTCCCGGCCAGCCCTTTCTCAAGTTACTGCCGCCCAATCTTGCAGGGAATTTAGGTCAGACGTCTCCAGCTGTTTCTCACACTCCCTTATTGGTGGGGACGAAGATAGCAGATTAGGGAGAACAGGTTTGCGGGCTCCTCTCCGGCTGCCTCCCCGGCCACACAGGGCAGGGATGGAGCTCGGCAGCCCGGGGGGGGAGAAGGCTGCCAATCTCAGCCTGGCATCGCTGAAGCTCTGAGGCCCCAGAACCATCACTTGGCAAGAGGGCAATCCATGGCAGCTGGCACACCCTGCCCTGCCACTCCTGCTCAGTCTGGAAGACAGAGAACAATCCCAGTGGTGTAAGAGCTACATGGAGGGGCAGCTGGCTGGCCGCCCTTCGAGGGGGCCGCCGTCACCCGCTGGATGCTACCTGGGCTCCTGGGGGATGTAGTTTTAAAGGATGACATGATTTCCCTTCCCTCTGGACAGTCAGTGAGCAACCACCCCTGAATGGGCCTGGCACCCTGAGCATACAAAGAAATGCCCAAAGCAGCCCATGCCCCCGGGCACTGGGAGAGACAAGGATGACTGGGTGTATTAAGGTATATGCAGAATTAATGAAAGGTCCTCTGAAAGGGGAAGCTGTTATTAGCAGGGGCAGAGGGGGGGGGCTCTGGAAGCCACAGCAAAGCTGGGGAGGGAGGGCATTCAGGCATTTGGTTCAGCCAGGGCAAAGGTGGGGTGGGAGGAGATGAAGGAAGGGTCATGTGAGAGGAGGAGCAGAGAAGGCCGGTGTAGCAGAGAGGGAAGAGGTACAAGAAGATTGGGGTTCAAAGTCCCTCCCTATCTTCCCCATCAGAGCAGTTGGGATTGATCTCAGAGGTTATGTTTCTCTTTCCCTCCAGGAAATTTCACTTTTCTCCCCAGCCTTCCCCGCTTCTCCCGGCCCACTTCCCCTCTGGGGCCACAGGATTGAGCAGGGGCTCTGGTGACATCACGGGCTCTTACCAAAACCACCTCATCAGCTGAGCTCAGAGACAGTAGAGAAAAGGCTTTGCTGTAGTCTGGGTGACAGGTGATGAGGGCCTGAGCTCGGGCTGTGACTGTATGAGAAGAGGGCAGAAATAACAGGATTTGCCAAGAGACTGGACGTGTGGGCTGCGGGGGAGCGAGAAGTTGAAGATGACCCAGGTTGCAAGCTCGGGGTGCTGGGGGAGATGGCGGTTCCAACAATAAGGAAGTTCAGTACAGGGAAGGCCTGGGGGGAGGGCACAGGGAGGGGGAAGTTAATGAGTGTTCTTTGGACATGTTGAATTTGAGATGTCCAAAAGGCAACCGGGAGGCACGTGACCCAGCAGAGAGGCTGGGATTGGACACAGAAATATGGGTATCAGCTTCACAGAAACAGCTGTTGAACCCATGAGAGCCCATGACAACAAAGAGAAAAGGGGGCCCAGGACACCATTGTGGGGGACCCCTATGGCTACAAAGAGAAAAGGGAGCCCAAAACACCACCCAAGACCTCCATGGCTAGAGAACAAGAAATTAGCCAAGGAGACTAAAAAGGAGAGCCAGGAAAGAAGTATCTCAAGAAGATCTAAAGAGACAATGTCCAGGAGGAGACCATGGACCAGGACCAAAGGTTGCAGAGAGGTCAAAGACCAAATTTGCTTTTGTTCCAACCCAACTAAGGGCAGCGCTAACTCTCTTGCTCTCCTTCTCCTGACCCCATTTGATGGCCCTTAAGAAATTCTTGGAATAATTCCTCTTTATCCACAGGCTTCCCTTCCCTTCTTCCTTTTCTCTTCTCATCCCAGTGGAATGCTGGGTCCTTCCCAATGGGGTCTTCTGCCAGTATTCTCAGGGAAAGAATCATTGTACTCCCCCTGCCTCCAGGGATAAGGAAAGGGAGGTTCAAGGGTAGATTACAATTCCTGAACCCCTGCCTCCCTCTTTGTTTGAAGAGCTTGCCATTCATCCATAGCACCTTCTTTGAATCATTACATTCCCTCAGTCTCTACTTCCATTTTCTTCTCTCTTTACGTCTTTTTCCCCAGAGAAATTTCCCCGTCCTGAAGCTCCAGCTATCACCTCCCCAGGGTGAGATTCCCAGGCTAGAGCAGCCCAGCCCTCCAGGGCCATGTTTTCAGCACATCATCTCCCTCTTCCCATTTCTAAGAATGAAACCATGAGCTCCTCCTCATCCTTGAAACCTGGCGGTCATCTTTCATCTCCTTCCCTAAAAACCAATCAGTCATGGGATTTTTTCTCCTCAAGTCTGGAGCTCAGAAGTATAGATTCGGGAATCATCTGTAGAGAGCTTGTGATTAAAATTGTGGGAGTGAAAAAGGCTTCTAAAGGGAAAAATGGAAACTTACTAATCTTTCAGAACTTGGAAACACAGAAGGAGACAGAGGAAGAATGGGTAGGGAGGTAGGAGAAGAAGCAGGGAACAACATCCCGGAATACAGTTTAGAATTATGCTGAGATAGGAGATGTAACTAAAATGTCCATTACTTTTTTTTTCCCTGAGGCAATTAGGGTTAAGTGACTTGCCCAAGGTCACATAGCTAGGGAATGTTAAGTGTCTGAGACCAGATTTGAACTCAGGTCTTCCTGGTGCTCTATCCACCTCGCCACCTAGCTGCCCCCCATTACTTTTGACATAGGGATTCTAGTGACCAAAAATAAAGCTCCGTGAGCAGCATGATATTGTTGTGAAAGCAAAGAATTGGAAACAGAGTAGAAGTCCGCGATTCAGAGAGTGGCCAAATCAGTTGTGGTGACAGAATGTAGACTAGGATTGTACCATAAGAAATGAAGGACATCATGTATGCTGATAAACTTGGAAAGACTTCTATGACCTGATTCAGAGTGCATCAAGCAGAACCGGGAATACAAGATTAAACAAGTGATCGCAACCAAATAACAAACTGAAAGTTGCAGAATTATCATGACCAAATTTGGCCCCAAAGAAGGAGGATCTTCCCCTTGTTCCTTTGCAGAGAAGTCAAAGCCCAGGGGGTGTGTGAAACATAGCAAACAACATGAGGCTTTGGTTGATGTCTTGATCAGTTTTGTTTAATTTTTCTTCTCTTTTTAAAGTCTTTGTTATAAAGAACGACTCCCTGAAAAGGGGAGGGATGTAGTGGATAAAAAAAACCTCACAAGAGATATCACCAAAAATCTGTTTTTAAAAAGATGAAATAGGAGAATGTCTCTGAAGTCGAAGGAGAGAGAATATCCAAAAGGAGGTGATCATCAAGAGTGCCAAGGGGATCTAGGAC
Source organism: Myrmecobius fasciatus (assembly GCA_023553655.1). Lineage (NCBI taxonomy): Eukaryota > Metazoa > Chordata > Mammalia > Dasyuromorphia > Myrmecobiidae > Myrmecobius > Myrmecobius fasciatus. The sequence continues at coordinate 24,447 of JAJPUD010014254.1, forward strand.
TGAAAAAAGGGCCATTGGCTGTGGCCATTAAGAGTCCTTAGTAGGGCAGCTAGGTGGTTCAGTGGATAGAGCATTGACCCTGAAGGCAGAAGAGCTGAGTTCAAATTCAGCCTCAGTTACTTATTAGCTACAAGACCCTCGGCAAGTCACTTACCCGTGTTTGTCTCAGTTTTCTCATCTGTAAAATGAGCTGGAAAAAGAAAGCAAACCACTCCAGTAACTTTGCCAGGAATTTCTCTGAATCCAGCCTGCTGCCATTTCTTGGACCAGGAAAGGTCACATGCGTATCCATCTCCAGGTATCCTGCTCTATATCTGGCTCTGGAGGTCCCAAATTGGGACACAAAGAATCAGACATGGCTCTAGCAATTTAACAACAGTATAATTTGACCTCTCTCTTTCTAGACTCTTCTCACTCTGGTTCATTCATACGTTTATTCAACAGCATTTATTAAATATTTCCTATAGTGACAGACATCTCAGCGGTGCTCAGAGATGGGAATACAAAGACAGACAATAAAAACAGACTCTGGCCTTCAGAGATTTAAATTAGGAGTTGGAACATGCTAGGGCATGGGACCCTGCTGAGAGGGAGTACAGAGGCCACCTTGACCTGTGGTACACAATAGGTTTTCGGCCACATTGCAGAAACGCCCTTGTTGAGCAAGGACTACTGGTGCATGGCATGGGAATGGGTTGAGCCTGGGGGTCACAGCTAGTTGCTCATGAGCAGGGATGCCTTGACAAGGCCTCTCACCTGTGAGCAGGTTGCTGACGTGGCTGGGTCGGCTCTTCTCCCATTGGCAGATACCATGCCTACACAATGCCCACAAGCTGCTTCTCTGAATGGTGATTGGGGATTGCCTACTGTTCATGCACTGATCAAGCTTGCAAAACTGTATCTCAGCAAGGCTGTGCGGCAAAATAAATTGTAGTGCTTTTCACATCCTATAAGTTCCCCTGCCTCATTCATCTCGCCTCTGAGATCAAAGGGCTTATACAAGGTGAGCTCTTAAAAGACGGCCCCAACAACTGGCGCCCGAGGAACAGGGACAGGGACCTGGGATGGTGCCAGAGCAACCACTTTGCGGTCAAGCACTGCTACATGGTCAAGACAACCTCTAAGAGGACTCCAGAGGGAGAGCTCGCCAAACTGCACTATTTCTGGACCAAGCAGAGTTTGGCGGATAGCGATTAAGTAACTTAATGGGGCAGAAAGTAGGCACCCTCCTCCCTTTAGACAGGGAAGCATATGTCAGGACTGTATATAAATGTAACAAAGAGCAGGGATTTACAATCCAATTAAGAGACATTAGGAAATTCCTGGACATTGCTTACAAAGTTTCTCCAGAGTTACCTGAGGAAGGCTATTATAATTGTGAGAGATGGATTGTTTCAGTGAACAGTTCACTGCTCATGGTAAACAATGCCCAGGAGAAATACAAAAAAAGCCATTTTAAACAAAGTCTGAAATCAGAACTAGGAAAGGAGGTCAGGAAATTTACAGGTAGAGCACAGACGGGCATGTCTCTCAGCAATAGGTGTCCCTCTCCTGAGCCTGAGGAGGACAATAATGAATGGCCTCCCCCTCCTCCACCACCCTCGGCCCCATCTTACTCTTATGTCTATTTGTAAGTACAGCCTTTCAAAGGTTCTTCTAATGTAAAGCCGAAGAATTTTTAGAACAGATTTGGTTGAGTGCTGGTCAGGTTGCTCAACTTATACTTTTAGCAACTTAGTGCCAGGAGTAGCAGGCAGTAAGGAGACTTTGATGTCCGCTGAACCAGTGAATTGGCAAAAAGATGGAAAGACAGAAATTATTTTCCCCTTAATAATAGATGGCTTAATTTCAACATTATTAGCGTGTAGTGGACTTCCCGCCATCTAGGGGAGGGGAGGGGACTGGGGGTAAAATTTGTAATGGAAAGCTTTGTAAAGATCAATGTTGGGGAACTACCCATACATATGTTATACAAATAAAAAGCTTAAAAAAAAAGAATAATAGATGGCTTACATATTAACTTATGGGGTAGAGATATTTTACACCAATTAGGAATGAAAATAACCACAGATTTTTAGGAAGGGTCACTGCTGCTGAAGTTTCCACCGCTCCAAAAATGGCTTAAACTACCAACATACCAGTATGGGTGGAGCAATGGCTCCTGACCAAAGGAAAAAATAGCTGCTTTACATCAATGAGTACAAGAACACTTAGAGTTAGTATAGAATTAGGAAACAAACATCCCATGGAACTCCCCTGTAAGAGATTCATCAAAAAACAAAAAGAGGGAGATGAAAGTAGGGTTATTCAGAAAGATATCAAGTAAGCAGTGTACACAATAAATTACAAAAAAATTGATTCAAATGATTTAAATCCAGCTATGAAATACTCTTTGGTGAACATAGACAGAGAATCACTCAAAAGACAGCATTAAGAAGGCTCCCTAATAATAAGACCATGGTAATAAAAAAGGGTCCTGAAGGATGGGAGGGACCCTCTAGGGTTCTAATGTAGGGGCCAGGATATGCTTGTATCTCCACAGGACAAAACCTTCAGCAGTGGATTCCCATCAGACATCTCAGAGTCATCCATAAAGCAGAAGAAGAAAAGAAGGAAGAAGAAGCAACCCTCTAAAAGAAGAAGGTGTGCCCCCAAGATCACTAACAGAATGCTTTCTCTCTATATATATATGTATTTGTGATACATACAATCAGGATTGGCAATAGAGGCCAAAAAGTGGGCGATGGACCCACCACGGCCTAGGATTGTCTCATGGGGGGATGGGATGTCTTGTGACACACATGCTGGGTGTGCAAAAGACGCCCTGTCATAGCGACACCCTCATCCGCGCGGGAGGGTTGCAGTGATGTGTCTACATAAAGGGATCATCAGGTTAGCCCCTTGTAAAGCACAAGCCTCCGTGGGACACACTCTTGTCACTCAAGAATTGGGTCAGCAGTTTGGCACATGGGAAAACATTTTGGGTCCTGGTTTTTGGACAAATGTCACAAGAATTGGATAAAAATTCTATATTAAAGCCTGTCTGGGAGGGAAATATGCATTTATGTGGGGAGACTCTATAATTGTACCAAAGAAACATTAGATTTTTACAATATTACTTGTTGGAATTGTACTGTTAGTGATTGCTTCGACGCTGAAATTGAAAATCAGACTGTACTTGTGATTACTCATGTATCAATGCTTTCTGTAAAAAGTGAGAAATGGTATCATACTAAGACTGATCCCATGTTCAATATCATAATAGAAAAGGAAATAGACCTTAGTCCCATTAGAAAAAAGAGATGTAATTCGACTTGTCAAGTATTTTAATATAATTAACATGTAGGGGACTTCATGTCATCTAGGGGAGGGGAGGGGACTGGGGGGAAAATTTGTAATGGAAAGCTTTGTAAGGGTCAGTGTTGAAGAACTACCCATACATATGTTATACAAATAAAAAACTTTAATAAAAATAAAAAAAACTAGAAAAAAAAGAAAAAAGAGATGTATTAGCTGTGTCATATTAGGTATCACTATGTTAAATTTCACTTATAGCTTCATCAGTCTCTCTTGTAATGTCCATATCTAATGTGCAAAACAGTAGAGTCCAAGCTAGATATAGAGAGGAACTAGCTAGGAATGTCTTAGCAGGTTTTGCCCAACAAGCTAAGGTGGATGAACAATTATATCAGATGATAAAAGATTTAAGGGAAGTATTATTGGAAATAGGAGCAGAAATAGAGTTATTGAAACTCTAGGCTCAATTACAATGTGACTACAGATATACAAAGGTTTATGTAACCCCTTTGCTGTATAATCAATCATACAGGACAAGATCATGATTGGGACAGTCTCAAGAGTCATTTGAATGGTTTATTTCTCAATAGCACAGTTGAAAGTGACATAGAAAGTTTATATAAACTAGCATCTGACAGAGAAAGCTTCTCATAAAAATTTGAATACAGATAAAATTGTTGAAAAAAAAATCAAACGTTGGTTTGACAATACTTCTTCATGGTGGTTAAAATTAGAATCATGGATTGCCCTGTGTCTTGTGATGTTGCTGTTGTTTTGAGTTATCCTGTAATATTAGGATGTCTTTATAGATCTTTCTCCATCATCTTTTTGGAGGTTGCAGCTCAAGAAACTTTTTATCTAAAAAAGATAAAAAGGGGGAATTGCTAGGGCATGGGACCCTGCTGAGAGGGAGTACAGAGGCCACCTTGACCTGTGGTACACAATAGGTTTTCTGCCACATTGCAGAAACGCCCTTGTTGAGCAAGGACCACTGGTGCATAGCATGGAAATGGGTTGAGCCTGAGGGTCACAGCTAGTTGCTCATGAGCAGGGATGCCTTGACAGGGCCTCTCACCTGTGAGTGGGTTGTTACCATGGATGGATCAGCTCTCCTCCCATTGGCAGATACCATGCCTACACAATGCCCATGAGCTGCTTCTCTGAATGGTGATTGGGGATTGCCTACTGTTCACGCACTGATCACGTTTGCAAAACTATATATCAACAAGGCTGTGTGGCATAATAAACTGGAGCTCTTTTCACATCCTATGAGTTCCCCTGCCTCATTCATCTCGCCTCTGAGATCCAAGGGTTCACACAAGGTGAGCTCTTAAAAGACGGCAGCAACAGGAACACGATTGTAAAGGGACTGAAATGGGATAAATTTCTTCTCCTGGCCTGTTCATTACCTTCCAAAAATTTACCCCAACCTTTTTTCATTACTTTCCAATGGGATTCCTGCAATCAAGCAGGCCAGTCTCATCACTATTCAATTCAATTCAACAACTGAACAATGGTAAAAGTCATGTATTAAGCGGTCCTGGAGATTCAAAGACACAGGGGACAATCCTGACCTTAGATAGCCTTCCATTTGATTGCTATTATGTGTCCTTCTTTCTCAGAAAGGACCAGGACTTCAGGGAGGTGCTATAACATGCAAATGAATAGGACTTAAGTGAGGGAGAGTTGTCCAAGGTCATCTGCCTCACTTTCCCTACAGAACCAGATATAGATCAGAAGGACTGGAGATGGATTTGCACGTGGCCTTTCCTGGTCCAAGAAATGGCAATAGTGCAGATTCAGAAAGACTCATCTTTGCCTGGATTCAGAGAAATGGCAGCAGCCAGAGCAAGATGAACCTTCTGCAGAAGCACACAATAGAACTGTTTGTGCTTATGTGTGGTCTGAGAAGAGGGACACAAAAAGTGGGCTTTCCCAGTTCAAGAGATGACACTGCCAGGACCCTGAGAGATCTCCTACGGAAGCATATGGCAGAAATAGATCCGGCCCAAATGGGTCATTCTGGTCTTGTTTTGTGGCTAACTCCAAGTTTGAGCATTCCTAGATTTGAGATTTTGAGCACAAGCCTTAGAGAGAGAGAGAAAATTTTTTTGACATCGTGTTTCTTGGAGAAAGAAGAGGTTGTTGACATGACCACTGAAGCCAAAGGACCAATATTGTGTCACAAGGAAGCAGGAGATCTCCAACTTGACATCTACAAATCCACGGGATCATGAAGGTCCAATTGCTTGTTTAGAAGCACCGAGCTGTGCTTGCCTTCCTCAGGTAGTCAGGTCCACAGGGTAGTAACGTGCATATTATTGGGGGTTGGGAGGTGGGGTGAGAGGGAACTCTGTGGGACTACTCTGTAGAAAGGAGAGACTATGTTGAAAGCTTATAGGGGAGCTGGGAATCCCTTTTACATCCATTTGGGGAAATCTAGGAATGAGCTATTCCATAAATCTTCTAGGAAATTTTCCGAGAATAAAGCAACAAAAGAAATAGAAAAAAAAAAATGACCCTTTCTAAAGTTAATATAGAATTTGAACCTGGTTCAGTTTAGCAGCTGCCGAGGTGGGCTGGAAATAATAATAGCAGACATTTCTTTAAAGCTCTCATGTGTGATCCCCTCTTCCCAGCTGTTAAATGAAGATTCTTTAAGGCTAGGGTTGAGCAGGCCACTCCCCAACTCAAGGAACTCCAGTGATTTCCCATCATCTCTAGGATAAGATATGAACTCGATCAGTCATTTTATAACTTATTCTGTACCAGGCACTGATCAACTCCCCCATTTCATGGTCAAGCCCTCCACAAGCTGGCTCCAGTCCAGTTTTCCAGACTGATTACATATTGTTCGGCCTTGTGCACTCTGAATTCCAGCTGAATTGGCCAATTTGCCATTCCTGCTACAAAACATCCCATCTCCTGCCTACGTGTCTTTATGTTAGCAGTCCCTCCTGCCAGTCAAGGTCCATTCAAGTGCCATCTCCAACAGCCCCTTCCTAATAACCCCAATTATTAGTGCCCCAATTATTAAGGATAATAATAGTTCCCATTGATCTAATGTTTTAAAGGGCTTTATAAAATATTAGTGAATCCTTCTATGTGACAGTTTTTCAAATATTTGAATGCAGTGATCGTATCTTCCCTAAATCCTTTCTTCTCCAGGCAAAAGCAAGTCCCTTCCATTAAGTTTCACATGGTGTAACCTGCAGTCACTTTCCCATTCTGATAGCTCTTCTCTGGACATTGTTGATCATCAGGACCCTCATGAAACGTGGCACCAAGAGCAGAACACAATCTACATCAGGGGGCTGTCCACACTGAGCAGAGCAGTACTCTTAACTCCTTTGCAGTAGCTACTATGTCCCTCTCAATACCACGTCTGTTGCATTGCATGATGGACTCCTGTTAGAGCTTGCCGTCCACTGAAACCCCCAGATCTACTTCAGATCTTCCAAGATATAGCCCTACCTTGTCTGAGCTTGGATTCTGGTTCCAAAGAAAAGCACCTATGAGACTAGTGTCTCTCTATCCTCTGTGACTAATTTCTTTATTCAGATGATGATGATGATGGTGACCTCCATATGACCTACCTTACTTTGTAAAATTCTTTCCAAAGCATTTTCCCAAAAGTGCCTTGGAATAATGGGCTTGGTTGGATGAAATACAAAGCACGCAACTTGGCTTTGAAGGCTCCAAGCAGCCTTGCAGACTCCATTGCTACTCATCCCAGCCATTTCATCTCTTTCCTCCATGTCTGGACCGCACTCCCTCCCTGTTTTTGTTTATAAGAATTCTGGTGCCGTGGGGGTGACTGGGGAATACCAGGCTTGTTGGACCGGCGCTTCCCATCTAGCATTTGTTTGGTTCTTGTGAGTGCAAAGGATGGGAAGGGATGTTGGCATGGGAGAGTTCCCAACTGGTGGGTTCTGGGGGCTGGAGAGAGGGAAGAGGTGAGGATGGAGATGACAGAAAATGGTAACTGGAAGAATGGGGGAAACCACCCAAAAGAGAAAAGATGGGCACTGGGTCATCCCCAGGAATGGTCCCCAGTGGCTAGGATGATTAGCAGCCAAGAGTCAGGGGGATGGATGGGTAGCTCCTTTGTGGCTTCTAAGAGCTGTGTAAAGGGCCCTGCCCTTCTTTGAGTCCCTTACCCTTTGTGCACCCTTCTCCTCCTTGGATGGATTTCTCCCCACCCTCCTTCCAAAGGGCGATGGCAGACGCAGCATGGCAGAGTCCAACACTGATCTGTTCTGAGTTCTCAGCTGCCTTCATCTGCTCTTGTACCCAGAGCCTACATGAGGAGCTGCTGGTCATGAGAAGGAGACATTCCCGGCCTTGGTGATGGGCCCAGAAGCTCTCAAGTCTCTTTTCTAGTGCCAGGTACCTCCCACCCACCGAAAATTTCCTTAATAGCGCGCCAGTCCGGGGAGAAGCGGACCATCACTGGGAGCCTCCTAGATGGATGGCCAAAGAAAGCCCAGCAACACGCGCTCCTTGTCAGTCCCACAAAGCTTCATTTACCGGAGGGATCGAGTGGGGGGTGGGGAGCGGGGGGGATGGGTAAACCAAATGGTTTGTCTTCACTGGGTTTGTCGCTGTGCCCCTGAGATTATGTTTCTGTGGTGGGGACCCCGCATTAGGTAGCTCTTCTAGCAGAGGCTCTGGTACCCAAACTTTGGGGAGACCCTGGATGGGAGCATTGGTCAAAGCTTTGTTCTAGAGCATCATGGAGAAGTCCTACTGGGAGGAAGAGGAGGAGGAAGAAAATAAGGGAAAGGTTCTTATGCCTGCCAACGACAGGGATGGAGGTGTCTGAGAGCGGGCTAGAGACAGTGGCTTCCAACACTCAAGTGCCTAGGACCAAAAGACAGGAGCCAGAGGGCAGAGTGAAGAAGCTTGGATGAAAATGGTCTTGCCATGGAGAGCTTCAGAAACCACTAATGTCCATAAAATCTCAAGTTCTTCCTCTTTGAACAAAGGAATGAGGCTCCTCCCAGCTGTAACATCCCCTGTTCTAAGCCCCCTTCCAGCCCTGATATCCCCCGTTCTAAGCCCCCTCCCAGCCCTGATATCCCCTGTTCTAAGCCCCCTCCCAGCCCTGACATCCCCCTGTTCTAAGCTCCCTCCCAGCCCTGATATCCCCTGTTCTAAGCCCCCTCCCAGCTCTGACATCCCCCTGTTCTAAGCTCCCTCCCTGCCCTGATATCCCCTGTTCTAAGCCCCCTCCCAGCTCTGACATGAAGTTTTCTTACTATCCTGAGGCCAGTCCTTACTCGGGCATGCTGGGTTCTAGGATTCCACGGTCTCTCTTCTCAGCTGAGGAGAAACTGAGGCCCCGAGAAGATTCATGACCTCCCCAGCCGAGGGAATGTGCCAAATGGGGGAGAGACCCTCCCCACGGAGCCTGAGCAAGGCTACGCCCCGGAGATGCCGTCTCCTCTGCAGAGCAAAGGGGGCAGGTTGCCTGCCGGGAAGGCCTGAATGGCTCTCTTGTCTGGCTCCAGAGCCGAGTCCGGTCCTGCCAGAGGCAATGCCATTGACTGGACCACAGAGACCCAGCCTTGTTTGTCCCATTTCCCCAAGGCCCTGAGTGCGTGGTGGGAAAGCCCGCCCCGATTCCAAAACAAAATGTTTCTGTGTTATTTACAGAAGCCCCTCAGCCGGCCTTGGGACAGTCCTTGGCTTTCTCCTCAGATCTCAGGGACTTTTCAGAAAGGAGCCTGCTCCCCTCGTGAGGCTGGGAGGGCCACAGCAATCGCTCCTCCCTCTAGTGACGGCAAAGGAGGACAGGGTCAGAGGCTGGTGGGAAAATATCTTCCCTTGTCAACTAGGCAGAATAAGGCCGTGAGCGGCAGACTTGTCGGGGCATTGGGAGACTCGGAGGTGGAGATCCCGGACTCAGCTGGAAGGGACTCAAGAGGCCGTCGAGCCCATCCCACAGATGGGAAAACAGAGGCTGAGGGAGGTGCCCTTGCCCACATTCACACAAGAGTAAGTGGCAGAAAAGACCCCAGCTTTTGGGATAAGTACTCACTATTTGGCAAAAACTGCTGGGAAAATTGGAAACTAGTGTGGAAGAAATTAGGGCTTGACCCACACCTAACACCACATACCAAGATAAGATCTGAATGGGTTCAAGATCTAGATATAAAGAGTGATTTTGTAAGCAAACTAGAGGAACGTAATATAGTTTACCTCTCAGACCTGTGGAGATGGAATAAATTTATGTCCAAAGAAGATCTGGAACTCCTAATTGAACACCAGATGGATAATTTTGATTATATTAAGTTAAAAAGTTTCTGTACAAACAAAACAAATGCAGACAAGATTAGGAGGGAAGCATCTAATTGGGAAATCATCTTTACATTTAATGGTTCTGATAAAGGCCTCATTTCTAAAATATATAGAGAATTGTCTCATATATATAAGAATTCAAGCCACTTTGCAATAGATAAGTGGTCAAGGGATATGAACAGACAATTCTCAGATGATGAAATTAAAACCATCTCTAGTCATATGAAAAGTTGCTCCAAATCACTATTGATCAGAGAAATGCAAATTAAGACAACTCTGAGATACCACTACACACCTGTCAGATTGGCTAAAATGAGAGGAAAAGTTAATAATGAATGTTGGAGGGGATGTGGGAGGACTGGGACACTGATGCATTGTTGGTGGAACTGTGAATGGATCCAACCATTCTGGAGAGCAATTTGGAGCTATGCTCAAAAAGTTATCAAACTGTGCATACCCTTTGACCCAGCAGTGTTTCTACTGGGCCTATATCCCAAAGAGATTTTAAAGGAGGGAAAGGGACCCACATGTGCAGGAATGTTTGTGGCAGCCCTTTTTGTAGTGGCAAGAAACTGGAAACTGAAGGGATGCCCACCAATTGGAGAGTGGCTGAATAAATTATGATATGAATGTTATGGAATATTATTGCTCTGTAAATAACGACCAGCAGGACGATTTCAGAGAGGCCTGGAGGGACTTGCATGAACTGATGCTGAGTGAAACGAGCAGAACCAGGAGATCATCATACAAAGCAACAACAATATTACATGATGATCAATTCTGATGGACATGGCTCTCTGCAACAAAGAATTGTCTCAAACCAGTTCCAATTGTTCAGTGAAGAAAGCCATATACACCCAGAGAGAGGGATATGAAATATGGACCACAACGTAATATTTTCATGCTCTTTATTGAGGTTTGCTTGCATTGTGTTGCCTTTCTCTGATTCTTTTTTTTTCTTGTAGATAGGATTTTTCTTGCATAACTTCTCAAGCATTTCAACATTATTAACATGTAGTGGACTTCCTGCCATCTAGGGGAGGGGAGGGGACTGGGGGTAAAATTTGTAATGGAAAGCTTTGTAAAGATCAATGCTGAGGAACTCCCCATACATATGTTATACAAATAAAAAGCTTTAATAAAAAAAAAAAAAAGAGTAAGTGGCAGAGGCTCGCAGGCTCCCAAGCCGTCCCACTTTCCCACTCTCCAGCTCTGACTCTTGGACCAACAGTCTCTGTTTACACAACAGGAAACTGAGGCCCAGGGTGGGGCACAAGGCCCAGGGATGGCAGGTAAAGGACTTTTGAACCTCAATGGCCTTTATTCATGCAGGCAGCTTGGCTCCCTTATAACCAGCTCAAGAGAGAAAGCACCGGGCACCGTTCCCAGTCTGGGGGTTTCCACACTGTGGGAAAATTGCCTTTTGACCCGCTGACCCCGCTGCCGCTTTCATGATCATTTTCACTTTCAAACCAGCTTCAGCCCCCCTGGCCCAGCTGAGGAAGGAAGATGATGGTTTTACATGGTTTAAAAAAAAAGCCTTCCTCTTTCTGGTCTCAAGCATTTGTCAGAGAGCTTTGCACCCGGCTCTTGAGGCTCTGGGTTTGAGGTATCAATAAGGCCCAACGACGGGGGAGCCTGATTAACCCAGAGCAAAGGATGGTACCCCAGAGTTGGGGTTCCAGGCTGAAGAGACAACAAGAACCACCAGATGTCAGAACGAGCAGAACCTTAGAACTTAGATCCAAGGCTGGTGCTTCTGACTTCAGATGTGGAACCTGTGGCAGGATTTTAAAAAGAAATGTCAGAACTGGGAGGAACCTTAGAACAGAGAATGTCAGATCAGGGAGAGATCTTAGAAAATGGCCTGATTCAGAGGGCTGAATGGAACTGATGCTGAGTGAAATGAGCAGAACAAAAGAACATTATACACAGTAACAGCAAGATTATATGCTGATCAATTCTGATGGACGTGGCTCTTTTCCACAGTGAGGTGATTCAGGCCAGTTCCAGTGGTCTTGTGATGGAGAGAGCCATCTACATCTATGTCTTGTGGGGACTGAGTGTGGATCACAACACAGCATTTTTACTTTTTGTTGTTGTTTGCTCGCATTTTGTTTTCTTTCTCATTTTTTTTCCTTTTTGATCTGATTTTTCTCGTGCAGCAGGATATTTGTGGAAATATCTATAGAAGAATTGCCCATGTTGAACATATATTGGCTCACTTGCCATCTAGGGGAGGGGGTGGGGGGCAGGGAGGGAGAAAAATTGGAACACAAGGTTTTGCAAAGGTGAAAGTTAAAAAATTATCTATGTATATGTTTTGAAAATAAAGAGCTTTAATAAAAAAAAAACGGACTGTCAGAGCTGGGAGGGGCCTTAGAGACCCCCTAATTTAACTCCCCATTTTACAGAGACAGAAAAATGATAGCCAGAGTGGGAAGTGATTCGCTTAGCCCCCAAAAAGCGCTGCAAAGAAGCCTCCCAGAGCGGCCCGCCCCTGCCCCCCCCACTCGGGCTGGGGCCCTCCACACTCCTGCAGAACACTTGGTCCAGAAACATGGCCAAAAATGCCTCTAGCCCCAACCAACCCGCCCTGGCCCTGTGGGGTTTTCTCCAAATATGGGTGAGGAGCTGGGCCAGGAGCCCGGGGAGCAGCTCGGGCTGAGAGCAGGCTCATTTTTTCCCATGGCTGGGATGTGTCCGCAGCTCCGGCCCCTTCCATTCCCCGGAACAGTTCTCTCACCGGGCCAGCTCTGCCAAAGGGGGGGGTCACAGGCTGAAGAGGGGAGCTCGGCGGCCCTCTGCAGCTGAGGTCACTCAGAGGGTGTGGGACAGGCCCGGCCGGGACAGATGCAAGCTCAGCCTCTGCTGGGAGGACCCCAGAAGCCTTTCCCCTTTGCACTGTTCCCAGAAACCCCGTCGGGGGCGGCCAAGAGGAACCAGTGGAACTTGAGACAGGATGCAGCTGGCTCTGGGGCGAGCCCGGAGGTCAGACTGGAGAGACCCTGAGCCTCATGTCGCTGAAAGGATGAGCAGACACAGAGCAGTAACTAAGACCCACAGGAAATGAGGGAGGATCAACAGCCCCGGCCGCCATCCCCGGTAGCATCCTCTGTGCTGCGGCCTGGGCACCTAGCAAGCCCCGAGGCTTCTGTGATGTTTCAGGGCCCATCAAGTCTGGGGCCCAGGGACGAAGTCACGGTGGCTCCACCCTAGTTACGCTGCCCGGTGGGGGAAGGGAGAAGCTCTTTGAGAACTCATTTCCACAATCAGTGACTGGAAAATAGTGGAACAGATTACGATATTGTTGCTTTAACGGACTAATGAGATGCTATAAAAGCCCAAAGCCCAAACCCCCAAATCTCTTGGTTCCACAGAAACACAGGAAGTCCTCTCTGAAGTTTTGTAAAGCAAGAAAAGCAGGACCGCCCTATATTTTCCTTTAGTTAATATTGTCAATGAACAAGACTCTTTTCTCCTCCCTACCCCCTATTTGGAGGGAAAGGGGGGGAGCCTTTGTAACAAATATGCACTGATTACAGTTGCATAAAAAGAAATAAATTCAAAGGAAGTAAGACGTCGGACGGACTTGGAAACGCAGAAAAAAGTCCTTCTTTCGTTTGCCAGTTTGTTTGGGTCCATGCTATTAAACAGGGCACAGTCACAAGAGCACATGATCAATGCCTGGTCCTCTTGGCCTGGGAGAGGAGATGGGCAAGTGCCCCTTCTTCCTTCTCTGGGGAGGTGGGCACTCGTGGGGCTCTCTAGGCTCTCTGAACTCTCTCTGGGCTCTCTCTGGGCTCCCTGAGCTCTTTGGGCTCTGTGGACTCTCTAGGCTCTCTGGGCTCTCTCTGGGCTCTTTCTGGGCTCCCTGGGCCCTCTATGCTCTCTCTGGGCTCTCTCTGGGCTCCCTGGACCCTCTGGGCTCCCTGAGCTCTTTGGACTCTGTGGACTCTCTAGGTTTCCTGGGCCCTCTAAGCTCTCTCTGGGCCCTCTGGGCTCTTTCTGGGCTCTAGGATAGGGTGGCTACAAATGTTGGTTTTCATGAAATATTTTTTTTTCTGTTACAGGAAGAAGCCAATAGGTAGGGGTGGGATGGGGTGGGGTGGGGAGTGAACCTAGAAAAGACTGTGATGTCCAAAGAAAAGTCATCAGGGTCTCTACAAGACCCCCTTTATTTGGCCAGTGTCACAGGGCCCCACCTCCAGGGACCTCAGAGGCCAGTTAGACACATCCCCCTTTCACAGATGAGGAAAAGTGAGGGCCAGGAAGGACTAGATGGCTTGTACTTTTCACTAAAAGATAATAATAGAGTGGAGCCAGACCTTCCACGTGCCCTTGGTAGGAAGTTGTGGTGAAGGGTTATAGGGTCAAAGGTGACCTCTGCTTCTGGGGGAGGGGCCCTGCGGGACCCCTGACTCTCTCCATTGTTCCCAGCTTTCTAGATGCAGACTCCTGAAGGAGCTGGTTCTGGGGGCCAAGCTCAGGGACTGATTTTCAGGCAGTGAGCTCCCCCTGCAGGCCAGGCCGGGAACTGCAATCGGTCCGGCTTCCCCAAGGAGCTCTTGCAGCTTTTGTGGGTGGGTTTGGGGGGCGCGGGACCGAGGCTCTCACTAGTGGTCGGCGTCTGTGGATGGAGCCAGGCGTGGGCTCGGCGGTCTGTGGTCCTAACGCCTTCCCCCGTCCCGGGTCTCAGCCGGATTCTGTCCACACGGCCTGCCTCAGGCCCTTCCAAAGGCAGAGTGAAAGCAGGCCAGAGGGTCTCCATTCACATCCACTATTCCCCGGGACTGAGAGAGGGAGGTGAGGAGCGCCTGCCCCTGCCCTCAGGAAGCTGCCAGCCACAGAACAGAGGATGCCGGGAGAGGGATTGCAGGTGCACATCACCTGGGGCATCTCGGGAGCCTTCCTGGAGGAGGTGACTGAGTTAAGCCCTGAAGGGCTGGAAAGGTGGCTAACAGGGCCAGGCTTGGGGGAGCTGCCCAGAGCCTGGAAGGAGCAGGACGAAGCGGGGAGGAGGGGCACTCAGCTGGACATGAGGGAGGCAGGGAAAGCCTCAGCTCCCACTCTTGGGGGGGGGGGGGCTGCTCGGGCAGGAGCTCAGGGGCCTCAGCTGGGCTAGAGGCCCAGGGTTGGGGGAGGCTGTTGGGCCCAGCAGGAAGCCGCTTATTTATACGAGGGGGCGGGCTATGTCCCGCAGAGATAATAACAGCAGGGCCCCCCCCACCCCAGGAGCCTTGGGCTGTGCCGGCTCTTTGTGCCCTGATTGGCCAAAATAAACCAACATTCACCCCAAGGGGGGCCAGAAAATGCTGATTTCTAGAAGCTGAATGTGCTCTCCCTTAGGAGAGGAAACTGCCCAGAGGGAAAGGAGGAAGGGGGGGGGGGCAAACCATCCCCCCCCATTCAGAGTCCCATCGGGGCATTTGTCCCCCACCCACCCCCAAAGATCCCTGTATATTCCAAAAAGCACGTATTTTATACTCCCCGTTTTCCAGATCAGGAAACTGAGGTCTGAAGTTGAAATGAGACAGCATTATGGGCTCTCCCTTCCTCCTCCCTGCTCTCCCCCACTAGCCAGCTCTCTCTGTCCTGCTTTACTACAACGAGGGGCCCAGAGGCTGGTGCTCCCCCTGGAGTCAGGCAAACCAAGTGTGAGTCCTGCTCAGACCCTTAATCAGCTGCGTGAGCTTGAACAAGTCACTTAATTGCTGCCTGCCTCAGTTTCCCCAGCTGGATAATGGAGGCAATAATAGCACTTGCCTCCCAGGTGTTGTGAGAATCAAATGAGATCATAGTTGTAAAGAGCTACATAAAAGCTAGTTATTATCGGGGCTATTATGAGGGGTCCTCCCATGAGCCTCCCACCACAGAACCTCTGGTCTCAGCCTCTCCGCACCCAGGATCCCCTGCACAGTGCACACGATAAGGGGGTGTCAGGTCTTGGCTTGAGGAACTCCAGTGAGGGAGGGATTTTGCACCCCGGGCCTTCTCGGTGACCCTTCTCCTGACACCCTTCTCCCATTGCTGTTGTCCAGGCCAAGCTGCACCGACCCAACCTGTCCTGTCCAGGACAGCCCCTCAGAGGCCTGAGCACAGCCCGGTATCCCCCCTGAGGTGTCTCTGAGAAGGCCCTTCCTCGCTTCACTGACCACTGCCCAGCTTAGCAATGCCCTCTGTGAGCCCCGGCTCTCCAGACCAGGGCAGAGGACACAGACCATTGCTGCTCTTGGGCCAGAGGCACCCTGGGCTACACCATCCCCCATGTTTGGGGGCCATATCCCTTGTGGGTGGGGGCAGTCCTGTCCTCTCTGAGCTGACCCTTTGAGGAAGAGCCGCTTGCTCTCTTCGTTCTCCCTGCAGCCCTATCGGGCCTGAGGTGGCTGCCCACCCCCAAATCCTTTCCTCTCCTTCCCTTTGAAGTCTTCATTGCCTCATCTGGACTGGAATCCAGCTGTGAAAAGAGAGGGGGGAAGGAGGAGGACCCTGGGGGAGGTGGGGAAGCTGGGACGGGAGCCAGGATGACGGGAGGGGGGATGGGAAGATGCCGCGGGAAGAGTGGGACTGAGCTGGGAACGTGGCCCGCCCATGTTCCAGCGCCTGGAACACATCTGTACATGTGAGCCTTAGCACAACAGCCTGTGTCTTTATCTGAGGACGTGTCTCTGCACTTGAGCACGTCCGGGCTTTGTGTGCACATGGACCCGTGGGTACCCTCTGGATGACGTGTTCTATGTGGCTCTTATACACCTGGGGAGCTCAAAGTCAGGGGGTGACAGGAAGCTGGGGGGCTGCTGGGGAGGCTTCTTGTGCTTGTTCCGGGAAGGAGCTCAGTGTCAAAGATCCAGAGGTCTCACTCTGGGCCCAGCTTGCCTCTGCAGACAGATTGGACCAAATGACCTCAGGGAGTGATCCCTTCTAATTCCAGGATCTCCCTCTGCCTCAGTTTCCTCCTCTAGACAATGGATATTTATTGTATCAACACTGTGCTGACTGCAAGAGGAAATTCAAAGTTCAGATAACCCCCTGCCTGCCTCATCATCCAAATGTCAATAGTACTTCGGGGTTTAAAAATAGCCAGATTATTTCACTGGCCTAGAAGGAAGAAGACAGACCCGGCTATTGGTAATACACATTAACACATGATTCAGCTGAAGTCAACCAGCATTTAGTCAATTGATCAATCAATAAGCATTTATTAAGCACCTATTACAGG